>APFE031523605.1:74436-103375 GCA_000404065.3 Pinus taeda | reverse complement strand
GAAGAGTATTTATTGCACTAGATGTATTGATTTTAGTGTAAATGTTGATTTCTAATGATATTTGATTGCTTGCACTAGATGCATTGATTTCATTGTAGATGATTTCTAATCCTATTTGATTGCTTTCACTAAATGCATTGATTTCAGTATAGATGGTGATTTCTAATCCTATTTGATTGCTTGCACTAGATGCATTGATTTAAATTAGATGTTTATTTCTAATAATATTTGATTATTTTCACTAGATGCATTGATTTGAGTGTAAATGTTGATTTTTAATCGTATTTGATTGCTTGCATTAGATGCATGGATTTCAATGCAAATGTTGTTCTCTAATATTATTTGATTTCTTGCGTTAGATGCATTGATTTCAATGTAGATGTTGATTTCTGATTTGATGTAATTGGATGTATGATGGTACATTAATTTTAAAGTGATTGGATTAATATTGTGCATTGATTTCAATGTAAGCATAAAATTCTATTAATAATGTACATTTTTTTTTGTGTTATAGTAATTCAATCTATTAATATTGGAGAGAAAGAGAGGCAACATATGATGTTTACTACAATATCTCGAGCTAAAAATTTAAATGGTTTATGATTTAGCCTGTCCTTTTCATATAATTGATATGAAAAGACGACAAAAGTAACAAGGGTGACAATAAGAATAGTAGAAGGAAATAGTTTGATATTAATCACAACGAAAGACTCTTTATAATTTACTATATTCTTATTATTCACATTTTCTATCATTCAACACTATTACATTGTCACTTTACATTCAAATTTTTTATTTCATCATTAAAGTTATTCACAATATTTGTCATCTCAACAAATTGAGGTAACTAAGAAAATTTAAAATTAAAATGACGAGCTTAGTTTGAGACATATTTAGCATATTTAAAATGATTATATTTAATATTAGATGATTTTACATATTATTGATAAAACCAGTCATTTCTTCGTTAGATTCCTTTTGGACGTACACAACTAAAACCAATCTAGATCCATCTTAACTCTGGATTTATCAAGCGCTGAGAGCAATCAAATATCTCAAGGTGCAAACCTTTCCTCTTGTTTTGCACTCAAAAACGAGGTTTACACCTCAAGTGATCCGAAATTGGATCCTTAAACTCTCTTAAAGCTACCCAAACTCTGTAAAAGCTCATACCGGAGTTTAAAGTTTTGTGGATGTTGAAGGCTATTAGAAATAACCTTTGAACAACGACAATTTGCAGCCAGCACAGAGCAACGAGGACCTTTGGTCAAAGCACATTAACTAGTGGCCCATGGGGACTCTGCATGGCGCAAAAATGGCAGTTAGGAGGCTAAAACCAGAAAACGGAAGTTGTTTCTTCTGCGCGATAAAGCGCTAATCGCACATTTTTGGGAAAAAGTCATCGAGAAGGAAAAGCCCCAAGCGCGCATTCACAAGGGAAGCAAGAGAACCGTCGGAAAAGTGTTGGAAATAGATGGTGGGTCCCGCGCTCCAAAACCGATGAAATATTGGAAGCATTTTGGGTAGTAAGCAAAATTGTTGGAGGACTTAGTGATGCCATATAGTGATTGACGCGTGTCCGGAAGATGAGAGAGAAAACCGCTCTCATTGCGGGCTAACGTCCTAGAAAGTCATCTGTGTGATAAGAGCGATAACCATAGGATCTGGAGGCCCTAGATCTAACAACAAAGATTGCACCCGATGGGAAACTAGATTCGATGGAGAAAATAAGCTTTGGCACATAAATGTTGAAGTCTGATTGGACTGCTAAGTTGGTGCATGAATCATTTCACAGAGCAACCGAAGTAATGAACCATTTGAGGAAGAGCTAGCTCAGCTTAATAGGAGACAAGTGGCCGCCTCTCTGTGAGTGTTACAGTGATGATGACGAAGAGCAGGGAATTCGAGCACCGAGGTAGGCTATCTGAAGAGCCAGGAGAGGGAACAAATAGTCGAGTAACGGAATGGTTCTAAGAGACAGGGATAGACAGAGAATAAAAGGAGAAAAAAAAAGCATACAACGAGAAGACGTTGAATGCACAAAGAGTCTGGGGAGTGACTCAGAGGTCAAGTGGAAAATCCAGAAAGCTCAATTGACAACAGCATATTGCTATTGGAGTTGCTTGGCAGTCGAGTGACCCACAAAGGCATGTAAAATGGCCAAGAGAAAGAGCTTAGAGAGATAAAACAAGCGCCATAAGCGAGAGTTGAGAGCCAGAAAAAGAGTCAGAGCCACAGAGTCAGAGCCAGAGTCAGAGCCACAGTCAGAGCAAGAGCCAGAGTCAGAGCCACAGTCAGAGAAAGAGCCACAGTCAGAGCCACAGTCAGAGCAAGAGCCAGAGCTAGAAAGCCAGAGAGCTCTAAGAGCCAAAGGATAAGATGGTGTTATGAGCCCAATGTTCCTGTATAAAACATTGGAGTTAACTGTAGCACTTGTAAAAGAATTATTTCCATAATCCCAGAGAACCTAATCAAGTTGATTAGAGCTCAAGGAGATGTAGCCCAAGATATCATGGTGAACTCCATATTATAATGTTGTCTTATGTGTTTATTTTCATTGTTGCTTTAACTACTGTTATATGCATTTATATATCAGTTTAAGTACCTTCCCATATCGACACAAACAACATATTTTAAAGTAAATAATCAGCTGAAAACAAATACCAGCATACACTGATATTTTCAAGCTTTTATTTTCCGCATTCGTTAATCAAATAGACTTGGGAAAATTTAAAGATTTGGAAGTGGGAGAGGTTCTTGTAAGTTAGACAAGAAGCCTAAGAGCCCCATTTTCATATCAGGTGGTATAAGTGCTTAAGGTTGATTAATCCCACCTTTAAAGAAGGTTGTAACAGAATGCTTGATTGACAGGGCAAAGATTGCTTATCTGAAAGGTGTTTTGACATTCAAGGATTGATTGCCTCATTGATTGTATGCTTGGTTGCAGACTTACCATTGTTTGATTTTGTAGGGGTGAAAGGAAAGCTATTGATAGCTCAGTTCAGGAAGTAGAAGAAGGAAGAAGGGCTGAAGGCATTCTCCTATCCCAAAGGACCTCAAGGCGATCCTTGAAGCATAAGAGGTTGTTGCAAAAGGTTGCTTGAGTAAGCTCTTTAATAATCTTGTTTGAAGTTCTTTTATGCATTTTGAAAATGACAACTTTTACAAGTGAGTTCTCAAATTCTTCTTGCTCCCGAAGTTCCTTTGATGGATACATGAAGCAAGACTTGTCCACCATGTTGGATATGGTGATTGAAATGTATGAGGATGGAAGGAAGAGCAGCATACTTAGAGAGGAGTTGAATTCCGTGGAGATGGATAAGCAGATACTTTTTGACAAATTGCAGGAAATGGAGAGGCAACTTCATATTGCAAGTATGAACCTAAAAAGCATGCATGAGTTAGAGCCACAACACTTTGTTGCGAAAGAAGCCTTGGCCAAGTATCAGCTTGAAGAAGAGGTAAACCATTCTTGTTTGTCTTCAAATTCTTCTAATAATGCTTATATTGGCTCTTTTGAAAAACATACCAGAGGCATAGGTTCCAAGCTAATGTCCAAGATGGGCTATGAAGGAAAGGGCTTGGGAAAGTATGCACAAGGTATTGTTGAACCAATAATGGTTGAGGAAATGCCTAAGTACTTGGGTCTTGGCTATGGATAGTCTTATGGAGAGGGTTCCAAAGCTGCCATGAAACCCATTGAAACAGTTTCAAAAAAGAGTTTCATTGCAAGTCCTCTACCTCAGAAGTGTGAGGATTGTATTCAAGAGGAATGCAATAGCTCGAAACATCATTTGCATGATGCAGGTGTTCAAGAGCACATACTTGAACCAGAGAGTTGTGGAAACTTTAACAGACTTGAAGAAAGTGATGGTGTTCCAAAGGGAGCCACTCCTTCATTTGTCTCACCTCCTCGTGAACGCAATAAAGGTGAAAGAAGCAGGTATAAATCATGTTCTAAACACATTCCTTTTGATTTTGTAAAGCAGAGAAAAAATATTGCATGTTCTTTTTGTGGTTTGGATAACCATTATTTTTCTAGATGTGGGAAGAGGATGGCCACATATAGGAAACTTTCGAAGGAAAAGAAGCAAGCAACCAAAGGTCCATAGGACAAGGAAAATCATGCTATGAAAAGGATGCACATGTCTTTTTGGGAAACCTGGGAGCAACATGGGTCCATGGATCGATATTTCTCTTCCCAAAGTTGTCGTTCTCAGATAGATCTTTCTAACAAGACACTGTTTGCATCAAACGGAGATCGTATGCCAAAGTTACAACCCCAAGAAGTTGATATACCAATTTACCCAAATGGGGCCCACAGTTTGGCGTTTCATCTTCTAGGGTTAGGTTTTTGGATGTTTAGGGTTTTCCATTGTTTCTCAACAATAAATATGCCTGCAACCCTCATTGTAACAGAGTTCAGAGGCATGTAGCCGCCACATCTCTTCTCAGAGATAAGCTACCATCGCCTTAGCTGGTTTATTTCCATTTCTATTTGTAAGCATATTTCATTATTTTTCATTAATGAAATGAAGTATTATTTCCATTGCATCTTTGTGCTTATGGTTATCTTTGTAACTTGTTGCATTCTTGTTTAAATTTGGATCAATGGTATCAAAGCAGTCTGCTTTTTCTTTATTTTTCTTTGCATGTCCCCAATGAGGTTGGGATATAGCGAGTTAGGGCTTGAACTGGTCGAACCTTTGCAAGACTAGCCTCGCAAATCCTGACGCCCTCCCATGGTGGATGAAAATAAAGATGAGGGGGCAGGAGATGCTGTCAAAATCTTGCTTGAAGAAGCCCTTGAGCGACAAAGGAACACGATGATTGACAACTTTTCCCATATCCTTCAGTGGCTACCCAGGGGCCATGCATCGGCTTTCGATAGCTACTCTGGAAATGCCACACTGTTTAAGGTACAAGTTAATTTTGAAATCCCCATATTTGAGGTTTAGATAAACGCAAATGTCGTTAATAAATGGTTAAATCTGCTAAAGGGTTATTTTTCTGTTCATGATTTTTCTAGTCGGGAAAAGATTATTTTCGCTCTTCTCAAAGCAGCCCCCCACGTCAAGGACTGGTGGGAAACCTACTACGAACAGAAGGATGAAAGTACAGGCTCACTATTTTCAGCCGCACCCACTTGGGATTCATTCCGAGATGCCATCAAGGAGCAGTACTACCCTGTTAGAAGCTATGAGGATCAATACATAAAGTGGACCACACTGCGGTAGGAAAGGAACCAAGACATGCTAGAGTTAACCAATATTTTCCATTCCCTTTGGAAAAATTTGGGTATCAAGGATTTAGAGCAAAATTTGGTACTCAAGTACCGCGACTGCCTACACAAACACATCCAGGAAGAAATAGAATTCCTGAACATCCCCTCACTTGGCACAACATACCGATATGCCATAAAGTTTGAGCAAAAGTTTAAACAGAAGAAGCGAGACTTTGGATCTGCGAATCCGAAGCAAGGTAAAGGTGCCCCCGAACCACAGAACAAAGGACAAAGCCAAGGTGAGGCAGCCCAAGACAACCCGCCAAAGCTACAAGCAAAGAACAATGTCGTGAAGCCAAAAAAGGACACAACAAATTGGTGTGAGTTCCATAAGAGATCCACTCACAACACAAGTGAGTGTCTGGCCAAGCAGTCACTGGTGGCTGAGCTAAAGTTTTCAAAATCAGATGCATGTTCCGACTCTGATTCAAAACCCAACAAGGGGAATGACAAAGGGAAGAAAATTATCGATGTGGAGCCCAACGCCACCGTTGCCACCACGAAGATCTAGAAGGAGGAACCCGAAGATCCAAAGGAGGAGGAGCATCTCTTCCACTCCTAGATGTGGGTAAAGGGCTCCTCCCTACAGTTCATTGTCGACAACGGGAGCCAACAGAACCTCATTTCGGTAGAGGTTGTGAAGCAAATGGGCTTGCCAACCATAACACATCCACAAACGTACACAATCGGGTGGCTTCACCAAGGATGGGATCTTCGCGTGAGCCAGCAATGTCACCTTCATACAATATCAAACCCTTCACGGATGAGGTATTGTGTCATATTTCTCCCCTTGAAGTTTGTGATATACTATTAGGACAACCATACTTGTGGAAGTAACATGCTCTGTATGAATCAAGGCCCCATGCTGTTATTTTTACTTTGGGAGATAAGTTGTACAGGATATTGGAGGTAGCATCGCCTACCACCATCTATTTGATTACTGCAAAATAATGCAATAAGCTCATTTCCAAAACTGGGAAATTTGTTTTCCTGATGATACGCCCCCAAGGAAAGAAGAAGATGGCGGCCACGACCTCTAAATAGGCCCCCTCCACATGACAATTATAGATGGACAAGGTTGTGGAGGAGTACGAGGACATCTTCACCTCCCTCGAAAGGTTTCCTCTACACTATCAAGTCAGGAACTCCATCGATCTGACCCCAGGTGCGTCGCTGCACAATGGACCAATCTATCAGTGTTCCTTTCCAAAGAATGATGAAATCAAGAGGCAGATTTAGGAGCTGCTACAGAAAGGTCACATCACTCCGAGTTCATTACCCTGTGGGAGCCCGATCATCTTGGTACAGAAGAAGGATGGGACTTGGAGACTCTGTATTGACTATCGGGCATTGAACAAGATCACTGTCCATAATAGGTACCCGATCCCACGGATTGATGACCTCTTGGACCAAATGAAGGGGGGAAAATATTTTAGTAAGATTGATTTGAAGTCAAGATATCACCAAGTACCAATCGAACCCTCCGATGTTGGGAAGAGCACCTCCACCACATTCGACAGGTTCTCCAAACACTGTGGCAGCACAAGTTATGTGCCAATTTGGAGAAATGCACTTTTGGCATGACCCCGGTTCAGTATCTGGGATACATTATTGATGAACAAGGGGTGCATGTGGATCCAGCCATGATCCAAGTCATTCAATATTGGTCATCTCCAACCACTCTGACAGAGCTCCACATCTTTCTAGGTCTTGCCAACTTCTACAGCATGTTTGTGTTTGGATTTTCTCATATCACTTGGCCCTTGAGTGAAGTCACCAAGGGAGGAGCGAAAGCAATATTCTTCTAGTTTGAACCTCAATAGAAGGCATTCACAGAGTTGAAAGATCGCCTCTGCACGACACCAATGCTCGCATTACTATACTTTCAACAACCATTTTAGGTCGAGATAAATGCCTCTGACTATGTTATTGGGGCAGTCCTTACTCAACACAGGCATCTAGTGGCATATCACAATGAGAGACTTTCAGACTTCCGGAAGTATCCTACTTATAAAAAAGAGATGTATTCCATTGTGCAGGCCTACCGACAATGGAAGAATTACATTTTGGAGAAGGAAACAATCATCCACATAGACCACTGACCCCTACAATTCATACAGACCTAAGGGAAATTGCAGAATTATTGCCATCAGAAGCGGTCCACATACCTGAAACAGTTCCAGTTTAATATCAAGTATAAGAAGGGTAGCACCAACAATGTTCCACATTGGCTCAGTCAACCACCGATCATGGCATTAACCACTGTGCTCAACTCTTATGGGCACAAGACTTCTGATTGGCCACTTCTCTACAAAAGCGACCCAGAATTCGACCACACATACCAGACACTCTTGGAGGGTCAATATGTTCCAGATTTTCACTTCCAGGATGCCCTGTTATGCCATCCAGGTCACCTTTGTGTTCCTTCAAGTGAGCGTGCCAAGATGATTCGGGAAGTATGCTATAGTCAGGCTGCTGGACATTTTAGGATCGCGAAAACGGTGGCAGTACTGCAGAAGTATTTCTATTGGTCGAATCTTCGACAAGATGTCGGGAAGTACATCAGATCATGCACTGCCTGTGCCATTGCCAAACCAACCATGAAGAAGCAAAGCCTCTATACCCCACTGCCTAGCCCTCATCGACCTTGGGAATCCATCTCCATGGATTACATGTCAGGCCTTCCTTCCACTAAGCAGGGAAACGATTGTGTTTTTGTGGTCGTCGATAGGTTCTCCAAGATGGACATTATGGCTACCTGCAAGAAGAATATCACAACAGAAGCCACTGCTAAACTCTTCTTTGAACGAGTGTGGGTACACTTTGGGATCCCACAATCTATCATCTCAGATCGGAACAACAAGTTTCTTAGTACATTTTGCTCCAGTCTTTGGTCAATGCTCGACGCCAAATTCATTAAGTCCATAGCCTTCCATCCTCAAACTGATGGCCAGACAGAGGTTGCCAACAAGATGATCGTACACATTATGTGCATGTACAGCTCAAAGCATCCATGCACATTAGACAAGAGCCTCCCCTATGTTTAGCACAGCTATAACTAGGCTCTCCACAACTCGACTGGCCACAACCCTCTTCAGGCGGGCTTGGGATTCCAGCCACTATGTCCCATTCATGTGGCCATCCCATTTGCTACTTCACGCAAATTTGGCTCATGTCCAGTCTGAAACAGATAAGGCAAACAGCTTCATTGAGCATATCCAACATATTCGCCAGCAGGTCCATGACATTCTAGAGAAATCAAATGCCAAGTACAAGAAACAACATGATCAACATCGGGTGCCACACAAGTTTCAAGTGGGCGACAAAGTCTAGTTGCATTTGCAAAAGGAACACCGTACCGGAGCCTATCGGAAACTTAGACCACTCTGATATGGTCCTTACACCATTACCAAGGTTGTGGGAGACAATGCATTTGAGCTCAGCATTCCCCCATTCCTTGGCTTGCACCCAGTGTTCAATGTGGAGCACCTTCGACAATACTTTCCACCATTACTAGACACATTCAACATTGCAAAATAGCTCACACCCACAGAGTTAAATCCAGATTGCATGGAACAAACCACAACTGATTGGATCATGGACACATAGATCAAGCACAGTTGCTAGCAGAATATCCAACTATATCGAGTTGCCAAAGTAGGCCAACTCCTTCACCAGGGTAAGTGGCTCACATGGGACCATGTTCAAGAGAAGTTTCCCCATCTCATGGAGGAACTCAAAGCAATGGGGACCATTTCTTCCTAAGGGGGGAGGAATGATCCACATGGATATTGGTGGCCACCTGCCAAGTCCACTTGGAACCCCATCATTATTTCTTTCAGCTTTTCAATTTCCTTAATTGTAGCACAATTTATTATTTTAGCAGTTTTTCGGGTCCTTGACTTCTGGAGTTGTTTTGAGGCCCTAAACAACATTTTTTGGGAAACCTGGGAGCAACATGGGCCCATGGACCATTTTTCTCATCCCAAAGTTGTAGTTCTTGGATAGATCTTTCTAAGGAGATACTGTGTGTGTCAAACGCAGGTCATATGCCAAAGTTACGACCCCGGGAAGTTGATGTACCAATTTACCCAAGCAGGGCCCACAGTTTAGCGTTTCATCTTCTAGGGTTAGGTTTTCGGATGTTTAGGGTCTTCCATTGTTTCTCAACAATAAATAGGCATGCAAGCCTCATTGTAACACAGTTTAGAGGCATGTAGCCGCCAGATCTCTTCTCAGAGAGAAGCTACCATCGCCTTAGTTGGTTTATTTCCATTGTTGTTTGTAAGCATATTTCAGTATTTTGCATTAATGAAATGAAGTATTATTTCCATTGCATCTTTGTCTTTATGGTTATCTCTGTAATTTGTAGTTTTCTTGTTTAAATCTGGATCATCACTTGACTTACTTCTATATCTTAAAAGTTTTCCTTTGATAATCATGAACAGGGAACCATAATAATTGAATGAGAAATCTCTTTCACTCTTTCTATGTCATTTGATAATTCCATAGTTGTTAGCATCAACTGTGTAAAATTTGTTATAAGAGAAAAGGTGCTTCTATATCCTCTAATCATAATTTTTCTCAAGATATTAACCTTCTAAATATAATTTTCTAATTAAGAACTTATTCTAATGACAGTTCAAGCATAACAAATTTTACTTTGTCATTAAGTTTAATCTTCGCAATCTAGTATTAATTCTAGGAAGAAACTGACTATAATACTTATTTGTTCCACCTGTAATTTTCAATAAATCTAGAAAGCCTCTCCTCCCAGCCATGAACATGTAAATTACATCCAGGCTCTCCCCCAAGCACTTTCTCTACTAGAATAACTTCCAATTACAGTAAGTGCCTTGGTCCTCAGGACTTCATTGTCCAGCCTCATGTCCTGCACTTAATTTGACTGTCAATGAGCAATTTCCCACTGGTCATCTTTCCCCAGCTCTTGGATAGTCCCCTTCCTTCATCTCTTCCCCCTATATTTTCCCTTCCCAAGGCAGGGGCATAACTATTTCTTGTTAACTGTTTCTTGTAATTTTAGTAAACAATTTCTTTTAATTAATCATATCTCAACTCCTAATCACTCACAATTAGGTAACAATTTGTTATCTGAATTTCCATCCTTAGTAATAACATAACATAAAATAAATGCAGTAAATCATAAAATTGAATTAAATAACTATAGTAAATCCTTCCAAGGATCCAGGGGTGTTACATCTCTCCCCCATGTGAGGAGAACCGTCCTTGGTGTTCTTTCTCAAAACCTTTCCTCTTGTTTTGCACTCAAAAACGAGGTTTACACCTCAAGTGATCCGAAATTGGATCCTTAAACTCTCTTAAATCTACCCAAACTCTGTAAAAGCTCATACCAGAGTTTAAATTTTTGTGGATGTTGAAGGCTACTAGAAATAACCTTTGAACAACGACAATTTGCAACCAGCATAGAGCAACGAGGACCTTTGGTCAAAGAGCATTGTCTGATGGCCCATGGGGACTGTGCATGGCGCAAAAATGGCAGTTAGGAGGCTCAAACCAGAAAATGGAAGTTGTTTCTACTGCGCGATAAAGCGCTAATCGCACATCACTGGGAAAAAGTCATTGAGAAGGAAAAGCCCAAAGCGCACATTCGTAAGGGAAGCCATAGAACCGTCAGAAAAGTCTTGGAAATAGACGGTGGGTCCCGAGCTCCAAAACTGACAAAATATTCGAAGCATTTTGGGTAGTAAGCGAAATTGTTGGAGGACCTAGTGATGCCATATAATGATTGACGCATGTCCGGTGGATAAGAGAGAAAACCGCTCTCATTGCGGGCTAACGTCCTAGAAAGTTAACTGTGTGATAAGAGCGATAACCATAGGATCTGGAGGCCCTAGATCTAACAACAAAGATTGTGCCCGATGGGAAACTGGATTCGATGGAGAAAATAAGCTTTGGCACATAAATGTTGAAGTCTGATTGGACTGCTAAGTTGGTGCATGAATCATTTCACAGAGTAACCGAAGTAACGAACCATTTGAGGAAGAGCTAGCTCAGCTCATGAGGAGACAAGTGGCCACCTCTCTGTGAGTGTTATAGTGATGATGACGAAGAGCAGGGAATTCCAGCACTGAGGCAGGCTATCCGAAGAGCCAGGAGAGGGAACGAATAGTCGGGTAATGGAATGGTTCTAAGAGACACGGATAGACAAAGAATAAAAGGAGAAAAAAAAAGCATACAATGAGAAGATGTTGAATGCAAAAAGAGTCTGGGGAGTCACTCAGAGGTCAAGTGGAAAAGCCAGAAAGCTCAATTGACAGCAGCATATTTCTGTTGGAGTTGCTTGGGAGTCGAGTGACACACAAAGGCATGTGAAAGGGCCAAGAGAAAGAGCTTAGAGAGCTAAAGCAACCACCAGAAGCGATAGTTGAGAGCCAAAACCAGTGTCAGAGCCACAGAGTCAGAGCCAAAGTTAGAGCCACAGTTAGAGCAAGAGCCAGGGTCAGAGCCACAGTCAGAGCAAGAGCCAGAGCTAGAAAGCCAAAGAGCTCTAAGAGCCAAAGGATAAGATGGTGTTCTGAGCCCAATGTTCCTGTATAAAACATTGGAGTTAAGTGTAGCACTTGTAAAAGAATTATTTCCATAATCCCAGAGAACCTAATCAAGTTGATTAGAGCTCAAGGAGATGTAGCCCAAGATATCATGGTGAACTCCATATTATACTGTTGTCTTATGTGTTTATTTTCATTGTTGCTTTAACTACTGTTATATGCATTTATATATCAGTTTAAGTACCTTCCCATATCAACACAAACAACATATTTTAAAGTAAATAATCAGCTGAAAACAAATACCAGCATACACCCATATTTTCAAGCATTTATTTTCCGCATTCGTTAATCAAATAGACTTGGGAAAATTTAAAGCTTTGGAAGTGGGAGAGGTTCTCGTAAGTTAGACAAGAAGCCTAAGAGCCCCATTTTCATATCAGGTGGTATAAGAGCTTAAGGTTGATTAATCCCACCTTTAAAGAAGGTTGTAACAAAATGCTTGATTGACAGGGAAAAGATTTCTTATCTGAAAGGTGTTTTGACGTTCAAGGATTCATTGCCTCATTGATTGTATGCTTGGTTGCAGACTTACCATTGTTTGATTTTGCAGGGGTGAAAGGAAAGCTATTGATAGCTCAGTTCAGGAAGTAGAAGAAGGAAGAAGGGCTGAAGGCATCCAACATATTCGCCAGCATGTCCATGACATTCTAGAGAAATCAAATGCCAAGTACAAGAAACAACATGATCAACATCGGGTGCCACACAAGTTTCAAGTGGGTGACAAAGTCTAGTTGCATTTGCAAAAGGAACACCGTATCGGAACCTATCAGAAACATAGACCACTCTGATATGGTCCTTACACCATTACCAAGGTTGTGGGAGACAACGCATTTGAGCTCAGCATTCCCCCATTCCTTGGCTTGCACCCAATGTTCAATGTGGACCGCCTTCGACAATACTTTCCACCATTACTAGGCACATTCAACATTTCAAAATAGCTCACACCCACAGAGTTAAATCCGGATTTCATGGAACAAACAACAACTGATTGGATCATGGACACACAGATCAAGCACAGTCGCTAGTAGAATATCTAACTATATCGAGTTGCCAAAGTAGGCCAACTCCTTCACCAGGGAAAGTGGATCTCGTGGGACCATGTTCAGCAGAAGTTTCCCCATATCATCGGAGGAACTCAAAGCAATGGGGACCATTTCTTCCTAAGGGGGGAGGAATGATCCACATGGATATTGGTGGCCACCTGCCAAGTCCACTTGGAACCCCATCATTATTTCTTTCAGCTTTTCAATTTCCTCAATTGTAGCACAATTTACTATTCTAGCAGTTTTTTGGGAAACCTGGGAGCAACATGGGCCCGTGGACCATTTTTCTCATCCCCAAGTTGTAGTTCTTAGATAGATCTTTCTAAGGAGATACTGTGTGTGTCAAACGAAGGTCATATGCCAAATTTACGACCCCGGGAAGTTGATGTACCAATTTACCCAAGCAGGGCCCACAGTTTGGCGTTTCATCTTCTAGGGTTAGGTTTTTGGATGTTTAGGGTCTTCCATTGTTTCTCAACAATAAATAGGCATGCAAGCCTCATTGTAACACAGTTTAGATACATGTAGCTGCCAGATCTCTTCTCAGAGATAAGCTACCATCACCCTAGTTGGTTTATTTCCATTGTTGTTTGTAAGCATATTTCAGTATTTTGCATTAATGAAATGAAGTATTATTTCCGTTGCATCTTTGTCTTTATGGTTATCTATGTAATTTGTTCTTTTCTTGTTTAAATCTGGATCATCACTTTACTTACTTCTATATCTTAAAAGTTTGCCTTTGATAATCATGAACAGGGAACCATAATAATTGAATGAGAAATCTCTTTCACTCTTTCTATGTCATTTGATAATTCCATAGTTGTTAGCATAAACTGTCTAAAATTTGTTATAAGAGAAAAGGTGCTTCCATATCCTCTAATCATACTTTTTCTCAAGATATTAACCTTCTAAATATAGTTTTCTAATTAAGAACTTATTCTAATGACAGTTCAAGCATAACAAATTTTACTTTGTCATTAAGTTTAATCTTCACAATCTAGTATTAATTCTAGGAAGAAACTGACTATAATACTTATTTGTTCCACCTGTAATTTTCAATAAATCTAGAAAGCCTCTCCTCCCAGCCATGAACATGTAAATTACGTCCAAGCTCTCCCCCAAGCACTTTTTCTACTAGAATAATTTCCAATTACAGTCACTGCCTTGGGCCTCAAGACTTCACTGTCCAGCCTCATGTCCTGCACTTAATTTGACTGTCAATGAGCAATTTCCCACTGGTCATCTTTCCCCAGCTCTTGGATAGTCCCCTTCCTTCATCTCTTCCCCCTATATTTTCCCTTCCCAAGGCAGGGGCATAACTATTTCTTGTTAACTGTTTCTTGTAATTTTAGTAAACAATTTCTTTTAATTAATCATATCTCAACTCCTAATCACTCACAATTAGGTAACAATTTGTTATCTGAATTTCCATCCTTAGTAATAACATAACATAAAATAAATGCAGTAAATCATAAAATTGAATTAAATAACTATAGTAAATCCTTCCAAGGATCCAGGGGTGTTACATCTCGCCCCCATGTGAGGAGAACCGTCCGTGGTGTTCTTTCTAGTTTAAGAAAATAACACCGGATAAGATTCTCACACAAATTCTTCCTCTTCCTAGGTTGCCTCGTCTGAGCCAAAGTGCTTCCATTGCACTTTAACCTAGGTGATGACTCACCTCTGCAAGGTGGTTTCTCTCCGATCAAGGATATGAAGAGGTTCTGCCAGAAACTCTCCTTCTGGTTCGACCTGCACATACAATAATCATAATCATATTCCTTCAAAACAACTGACAAAATATATATAATCCTTTAACTTATTAGCTGAATATTTTCTCAGTTTAGTATATGTTGTTGGTTGTACACATATTTCTTTAACAACGAAACATGAAAAACGTCTTGGACACAAATGTTGCTTGGCAATGTAAGTTTATAGGCTACTGGTCCAATTCGTTCCAAGACCTGAAAGGGTCTACAGTATTGGTGTGTTAATTTAGCACAACCCCTCCATTGTAAGGAACTTTTTCGGGGCTTTACTCTTAGATAAACATGATCTCCTGGCTAAAATTCTTTGTACATTCTTTTTTTATCTACATACATTTTATGCCTATCTTGGGCAGTCCTTAGATTCTGTCGAACTTTCTTAATGGCTTCCTCCATTTTTGCTAGCATGTCGGGACCCAATGCTAGCTTATTAACAAGGTTATTCCAGTCCATAGGTACCCTACACTTTCTTCCATATAATACCTCAAAGGTGCTCATGCCCAGTGATTCATGATGTCCATTATTGTATGCCCATGAGATGGAGGTAATCCTCCCACTTATGCGGTTGTTGCATTACAAACATGCATAGCATGTCTTCGAGTACTTGATTCACCCGTTCAATTTGTCCTTTTGTTTTGGGATGGTAAGCCGTGTTAAATTGGATCTTGGTACCCAATCCTAAAAGGAGGGATTTCCAGAATGTGGATGTGAATTTCAAATTCCTGTCTAAAATTACCACCTTGGGTATACTGTGTAGTCAAAAGATTTCCTTCATAAATATGTCCACAATTTCCACAGTTTTGTATGTGGATTTCACAGGTATAAAATGTTCGGTTTTTCTCAATTTGTCTACTACAACCATAATTGAGTCATGTTGTTTCCTGGTGCGGGCTAAACCTGTGATGAAGTCCAATGATATGGTCTCCCATTTCCATTTTGGAATGGGCAGTGGTTGTAACAAACCAGCGGGAGGTTGATGTTCTGCCTTAACCAACAGAAACTCCAAACATTTGGATAAATATTCTATGACATCCTTCGTTAATTTGGGCCAAAAATACCCTTTCTTGATAGAGTCTAATAATTTTTGGTAACTTGGGTGGCCCGCACAAGGTTTGCGATGAAATTCATCCATTATTGATTGTTTAACAACACTTTGGTTAGGAATATAAATTATATTGTTGAAAGTAAGGATGTAATCCAGACTTATGTTGAAATCTGATTTTTCTCCTCTTAACAAAGCTTGTTTTGTTTGCTACCAAAGGAAAGTATATTATGCATCCTTGACCGATGCCTCCTTTATAATTTCTTGAATGTTTGAGCATGTTTGACTAATTTGAACCTCATAGATGCAATATACCTTCCTACTTAGTGCATTACCCACCTGATTTTCCTTCCCTCTTAGATGCTTCATGTAAAAGTCAAACTCACTTAAAAATGTCATCCTTCTGGCCTGTCGGACATTAAGGCCAAAATAGTTGAAGAAATTAGTAAGGTTGCTATGATATGTTAGCAGCAGAAATTTCCTCCCCAGCAGGTAATGTCTCCACATTTTGAGTGCATGCACTACCTCTATTAATTCAAGGTCATAAGCGGAGTATCGCTGCTCATATTCCTTCAATTTCCATGATTCGTAAGCTATAACTTTACCTTCTTGTGTTAGCACTCTACCAACACCTTCCTTACTTGTATTTGTGCATACCACAAAGGAATTTTCCATATCTACCACTTTTAGCACGGGCGCAGTGGTAAGTAGGTGTTTTAATCTTTCGAAGCTTTGTTGGCTTCCTGCTTTCCATTAAAAGGTGTGTCCCATCCTTTGTAAAGAAGTCATTGGAAAGGCAGTTTTTGAAAACTCTTCAATGAACACATAGTTGTACCCGGCTAAACCCAAGAAGGATCTAATATCAAAGACATTCATTGGAGCGGTCCATTCCATAATGGTTTTGATCTTCCCCGAGTCTACCGCTATCCCTTCTGCTGATATAACATGTCCCAAGTATTGGATCTGATCTTCGAAAAAGTCACATTTTCTAAATTTAGCAAATAATTGATTCTTTCGTAAAGTTTCCAGCACAATTCTCAAGTGTTCTTCGTGTTCCTCCTAATTCTTAGAGTATATCAAAATGTCGTCAATAAAAATTAACACAAACTTATCAAGATAGGGCTGGAAAGGACCATGCATCAAACTCATAAAGGTAGCTAGGGCATTTTTGAGGACAAATGGAAATACTATGAACTCGTAATGACCATAACAATTTTGGAATGGTGTTTTATAGATGTCCTCCTCCTTTATCCTTATCTGGTGTAGCCAGATCTTCAATCAAATTTTGAGAAAACGTTGGCTCCCTACACTTGATCGAATAGATCATCAATATGTGGCAAGCGGTACTTATTCTTGATGGTCAACTTGTTTAATTGATGATAAACGATGCACAATCTCAATTTTCCATCTTTCTTTCCTATAAATAAGACAGGAGCTGCCCAAGGGGACACATTAGATCAAATGTACTTTTTATCCAGAAGCCCCTAAAGTTGCATTTTGAGTTCTGTCAACTTAGGTATTGATCATGCGGTAAGGGGCTTTGGACACAGGGGCTGCACCTAGGATAATTTCAATAGTGAATTCAATATCCCGCTTGGGTGTCAAACCGAGTATAGATTCGGGAAATACGTCAGAAAATTCCTGGATGACATGAATATTTTCCAGGGAGGTCATTTTATTCTTGGAGTTGGTAAATCCTACTTGAACAACATATATTTGACAGCCATTCCTAATATACTTTCTTAGCTAACTAGGAGTAATGGGGCTTAGCTTGGTGTTAGACTTGATTCCTTGTTGTTCCCTCCTTTGTCCTAATTCGAAAATAAAACTAATGGTTTTTTGCTTGCAATCAACCAAGGACCAACATTTTTCTAACCAATCTGTTGTGATTAAAACGTCATATAAACCAAAAGGAAGAATGTTGAGGTTCATGTGAATGGGTTGTGAGGAAATGATTATGGGACACTGATCCGTTTTGGTGACTACCCTTCTTTTTGCCCCAGTGGCTAGTTGAACTAGCCAAGATTTTGGGAATTCACTGCTTTGTAGTTGACACTTTTCTACCACTTTAGGACTAACATAACTTAAACTAGCACCGAGATCAAATAAAACTAAAACAGGTTACTTAGCAATCATACCTTCACATACAATAATGGTGGGATGATACTCTGCATGATGATCATCCAAGGCAACGTTAATTATGGGTATATTCCTTGCCACTTCTCAAAAAATGGAAGCTTATTGGATGTTTGCTAGTTGTTTTGTGCTTTCCTTGTGCAGATAGTTTTCATAGTAATGGGGTTCTCTGCATCCCCAACATTGTAGCGAAGGTTTTGACTACTGATCATTATTGAATTTATTAACCCCTTCTAACTATCGATTTTCAAAATAGACAACCTTGGGTTGGTTCCTTGCCAGAAATTTATGGAGAGACTTTTGCTGTAAATTTCTGTTATTAACATTTTTTGGATGTTTACTTGGAATCAGATTCCTTCCCTTCTTAATCGTCCCTCCTTTAGACCCTTCATTTTTTTGTTTCATTTGTTGGTAACATATGCGAGCTTTCCATACTCCATCATCCATTATTTTGGGGTATTCAAACTCAAGTTTCTCCTTCATGAAATTGGGTAAGATACTAATGAAACGTTGAACCTTGGCTTTCTCTTTCTGCATATAAGGCACATAGTGCAGAAGGGAGGTGAATCAAGCTACATACTCATCCATAGTCAAGGCCCCCAATCTTAATTCATGAAATTCCTTTGCTTTTTCATCATACTAACGCTCAGTTATATATTTATCTTTAAAATGTTTTTGGAATTCATTCCATGTAACCTATTCCTCGTTATTTTTTCTTACTGTTTTGATTTATTCCCACGATAGGGTTGCCTTCCCTCTTAACTGATAGACTGCCAACTACGCCTTCAACCTTTCTGTGTATTTGTAAATCTGAAAATACTTACCCATATCAATTATCCAAGCTTTCATTGCTTCTTCAGATTCCCCTTCAAAGAGTGATGGTTTAATCTTTTGAATTCTACTTACAGTTTTGAGTTTTGTCTTTTTGTTTTGCACTGGTCAGATACATTATTTAAGCGTCCTTCTTCGTCCTCTCTATGTCTCTCGGCTGACTCGGCATTTTCCTCACCAAGCTGGGCTATTGGGGTCTTTTCTCTGTCCTCAGCACTAGGGTCTTGGTGTCTTTGATTCTGTCGATTAGACAAACTTATGAGAATACTTTCTTGTTCCAAGCGTGATCATTCATTATCCATTCTTAAATTTGTCATCTCAGCGCGTAACTACTGAACAATTTGAGTAAAAGTGCATTATCCTGACGAGTTTCCCCACCCAACTATATCCAAATGTTAGGGTTAGCATTCACATAAGCTGGTTCTGAAGTATTAGGCAGCCCTGAACTTCTCTGCATTATGTCCTTTGTATAGAGACTAACTCTCTGTGTTCACATATAAGTTTTATTTAGTTAGATTTTAAGAAATCAAGTCATTGTATGCACATACATATATTTATTTGTCCCAAAGAGTCTCAGTGTATGGACGTGAGCTCTCATACCACTTGTAACAACTATATCCTAACTTACAAATTATATATAAAAAATATATGTATATTTACATTGTAATTATGTCCATCTCGAACTTTGGTCGATGATGTAAAATATTCCTATCTTCGGACTTTAGCTTTGGGCTCATTATATATATACGGAGTATTGATTACGTTTATTATTAAGTCCGTAGACTTAACATTATTATAGGTTTATAATGACAATAATAATTCACACAGATTACATTAAAGGTGAATGGATTTCTTTTTAATACATATGATACACAAGGTGATCCCTCTGTCCTTGCCCATGTGTTGATTTGTTGTCCTTTGTACCCAGGAACATGCGGCAAAGTGCTATGGCACATGACTGTATGCCCTGGCGCCATCTGTTTGGTATTGCATTCACTAATCTAGTTCTCATGATGTGACGACAGAGAAGCCTTAGGGTTTCATTCCCTAACTAACTCCTCGCTCTTGGCATCGCTATGGCTCATTGTTACCACTGCTCCACGAGGGTTTGCACTGTTCAAGATTTCATTTTATTTGTGTTATCTTCTGAGAGCGATGATGGCGATGGCATCAATTAAAATGGAACTAGGTGAACCCACTGGGTTGATGATCTATTTTCTTGTTACCTATACCGTAATATTGCTATAGAGCTAGGTTTCGATCTGCCGCAACGTTTAACACTTTGCCTTCACTACACAGGAATGTCCCATGGAATCTTCAACGCTGCAGGTGATAACCGGCTCTAGGACTTAGCTGCAGAAGGTAGGTTTTTAACAGTTTTCTATTTCTCAACTTGAATGGTTTTATTCCTCGTTTCAATCTATATCACTTATGTTGGTTCGCTGACTAGCAAATAGGAGAGTTGCCTCACGTGGAAACCTTCCACTTTCAGGTAAGAACTCCCCATTTGTTCATGTCCCATTTGTTCATGTGTTTTGAGGCTTTACAATATTCTCCACAAGGGTTTACAATATTCTCCACAATGGTTTACTGGATTAATGTCTCATATTTCATGTCAAGTATACACACAGTGCTATTCGGTGCCAATACCTGTCAGAGCTTAAGTGCTTACGACGATGCTATTGACTCTTCTAGGTTGGATTCTTTACTCCTAGCATGAATTAAGTTATGGGAACCACCACTCATATGGTAGAGAACAGAGACTCAGTCACTTGTTGAACTTCTAGCTGACCAAAACAACTCGAGTTTATGGCTCTGTTTTGAATTTGTAATTAATTAGTTAAGCCTAGATGTTTAAAGGAATATTGTGTAAGGCATTTTGTAGTTTTGAGGAAAACTCCCATTCTAAAGTCGACAAAGGGTTTTATGAGTTTTTCTTTCCACTGAAAGGTTATAGTTTCTTTTGCTATGCGGCCACTTAAGTGAACCAGTTTATGCCGACTCATGCAAAATGTGTAATTTATTGTATTAACGTCTACAGAACTTATTCAGTATGTTTTATATGTTTGAGAAGGCAACAAATTTATCTTATTCTACTTCTTGGTTGCATTCTGGGCCGAGAAGACCTTTCTTTTATTTATGCAAGTATTTATTGTGTTTGATGGACCATTTCCGAAGGAATTCGATCAGAACTTAGTTTAAGATAATTATAGTTGCTTAAACAAATACTTTGTTATAATTTCATGCTTGTCATAGTCGAATTATGGTGTCCTGAACTTGCATCCAAACAATTATATAAATATTGCCTTTACATTCTTATCATTCTTAACAAAGTCTGTAAGGTTACACAGGTCATTCTATAGATTCCTAATAAAGTGCATTTCACTCGACTTACTTCTACATCTGAAAAGTTTGCCTTTGATAATCATGAACAGGGAAACATAATAATTGAATGAGCACTCTCTTTCACTCTTGCTATGTCATTTTATAATTCCATAGTTATTAGCATAAACTGTCTAAAATTTGATATAAGAGAAAAGGTGTTTCTATATCTTGTAATCATACTTTTTCTCAAAATATTAACCTTCTAAATATAATTTGCTAATTAAGAACTTTTTCTAATGACAATTCAAGCATAACAAATTTTACTCTTTC
The DNA here is from genome assembly GCA_000404065.3 of Pinus taeda. NCBI lineage: Eukaryota > Viridiplantae > Streptophyta > Pinopsida > Pinales > Pinaceae > Pinus > Pinus taeda. Next base: position 82,028 of record APFE031523605.1, on the reverse strand, counting down.
ATTAAGTTTAATCTTCATAGTTTAGCATTAATTTCTCTACTGGAATAATTTCCAATTACAATCAGTAACTTATTCCAATTACAGTCAGTAACTTCAGCCTATTACAATCAGTAACTTGGGCGTAAGTACTTCACTATCCACCCTCAAGTTCTAGTAGAAAACGTACTGCTGCAGAACACATGGGAACTGTACTTATTACAACATTAATATCATATCATATTGTAATCTAAACTCAACAATAAAAGATAATATTAATCGCTCTCAAATTTGAAAGTGAAAGGGAACGGATTTGAAGGGAAAGGAAAAATGCATTTATGAAGAAGATTCACGAGGCGCTATTCGAAGAGTTACTGCTTCAGATAAAGTCACAGAAGATTATTTTTCTCAAGTAGAATGGAAATCGGACTGGGGCAATGAAAGCGACATGCCGCTCATGGAAATGTCACAAACAGGTGTTTTATTTGGTTCGGCCTTGAGTGCGGGTTGGAAGGGAAATTTCATGTTGCATGAAACTTTCCTCCAAGCGGGGCGAGAAGAGATACGGTGATACCAGGCATTGACATGCTGTCTGGACGAGACGAGGTGGCCCTTCCCAGCCAAATTCACCAAACAGTGAAGAAAAGGCAAATGGTGGAGATCCGCGAGACTGTAGAAATCTCCGGCCAAATGCTCGCTCTTCGAGAGTCGCTTCTCGTACACATCCAACACTTTGCTCAGCTTTTCAACGTTACTCTCCACCACCGCTTCGTCTGTGCTCCCTCCCGTTTTCATGGGAATGATGACAAGCTGTTGCACGATGGCATAAAGAGGGGGATTGAATTGTTGCGACTCCACCTCGCACCACTGCTCAACCAGAGCTTGCTCCTCAACTGTGCCCCCCAACAGATAGTCACATTTACCTTGGCCATGGTATTTCTTACACAAATATTTTGCGATTGCTCTCGACTCTGCAACACAAACAACATTTATTTATTAGTGTGGGTTGAGGAAAATAAAGTAGTTTCCAGGTAACCACGTGGTTGGATATGAGTTTATTGCTTTCATAATTAAAATTTTGCTTTTATTTGTTCGTTGAGTCCATTTTAATAATTTAATATAATAAAATATGCAAATTTATTTATGCTTCACCTATAAATAGTGAATACAAATTTGATATTAATAATTTTAATTTAAAATTAAAAAATAGATAAATAAGTTTATAAAAATTTAACATATCATTTATATTTATGATTTACATGTAAACTAATTAATAAAATTTTAGATGATTTTGACCACTTTTTATTAATTTTTTTTACTCATTAATTAATAAAGCGATTATAAACAATAAAATAATTATAAAAAGAAACATATCAAAATCTTATTGAGATTTATATGTTATATTTACCCAAATTTTTGCTAGATCAAAACAAATTATACTACCAAAACCTTATGGACATTTATATGCTATTTTAACCCAATTTTTATTAGGATCAAAGGAAATTATATTCTTTTAAGGGTAAGTATCGACCTATTTAAATAGTCCTAAAATGACTTAAAAGCTCAAAGATTATGATTTTATCACAGAAAAAAAACACTTATTGAAAAAAATTATTTATTTCCAAATTAATATAGTTATAGTAATATTATTTAATTGAAATAATTATTAATATATAATTATTTTTTCCTAAAAAAAATCTTCATTCCATGTGAAAATTCATTTCTTAGATTCCTTATTTACATAACCCAAAAAAAATAAAATACCTATGTGTGCTCAATATATCAATAGACTAAGAGTCTAAATACATGTTTATATATCAGAAATATTGGTTGAGAAGTGTACCTAATAAACATGAATTTTTGTAGTAGCCTTATAGGCTTAAGAAAGGATTGGTCGATTAAAGTACCAACCATAAAGTATGGAACAACAAAAGGGAACTAACCATAGAGTATAGAATAGCAAAAGGGGTTAGAGTAGAAAAAAAAGTGTAAGAGTGGAACTGGAATGATAATAAAAAATTTGTCCATCTCTTTGTTCTATAATATTTCACAAACCTTGTGCAAGATATTTAATGATAAATTGAAAATTTTGTAACAGCCTCATAAGCTTAAAAAACACTGGTTGATTAAAGAACCAACCATAGAGTATAGGAAAAAAAAAATCAAGAGTAGAAAATCTTAGGTTAAGAGTGGAAAATATCCCTAATGATAAAAATAAAAAAATTGAACATCTCTGTTCTACCATACTTTCAAAATTTTGTGATATTAATAGGTAATTATCAATAAACTTTATTTTAATTTTAATTTTAAATTTTAAACTATAATACTATTCAATTATTATATATATTATATATATATATATATAATTAATATTTAAATTGTATTTTATTACTTAATATTAAAAAACTTAAATAATTTCTTAATTTATCATTCACTCATTTATTTATGCATTTATTTATATAATAAAAATAAACTATAATTTCACTGCCTAATGGTCAAAGTTCCCATAGTATAATCTAAGCTTATATTAAATGATTGAATAAGAAATTATATATATGAATTAATTATAATATTAAACTAAAAGTGAAGATTAAAATAGAAAATAAACAAAATTAAAATGAATATATATGCCAAAGAACTGTGTAACTAAAACAGCTCTCTATTAATCGTTAAAGCGATTTCATTTATGATACTGATTAGCCTCAAAAGCATTTCCTAATTACATAAAACATATGCATTTATGATACTGATTAACCGCAAAAGGATTTCCTAATCATATAAACAACATGCACAATCACACATTGGCATTACCGAATAAGGTAAGATCTCCGTCTTGCAGAGCAGGTACCTGCCCAAAAGGCTGGAAAAAGCACAAACACAAAAATTGTAAAAGCACGTAGGAATAGAATATCAGTATGGGCATGAATGAAAAAATTCATATAAAACAAGGAAACAGAACGCATGGAAAGATTGAAAAGAAATTGAAATGGCTTACGTTGATCGAGAGAAAGGGGGACTGCTTCTGATGCCCCGCCATGAGATTTACAGGGATCAACTCGTAGCCCACCTCTTTCTCGTTCAAACAGGCCAGCACCGTTGCTGTGCACGATGAGAATGGAACGCCGTGGACCTTGATCAACTCCATTATGAAATATACACCAACGAAAAGGAAGAAAAGGCAGCCTGCGGTTGAACGGAGATGGAGACTCAGTCTGCGGTTTACAGTAATGATTGCCGGATCCTCGCATCTATTTATACACATTCAGTAGCACTATTACAGTGTTTCAATGACGTGTAAAGTGAAGAAACTGGATGTGTGGTAAGACTTCACTGATGTGTGGTAAGAATGATGTCATCCGATAGTACTGCAAGAGTGGTGGCTTCCCTGATGACGTGCATTAATGGGAATGGTGGCTGGCCTGACAATGTGCAAAAACGGAAACGTGGCACAACCGTTAACATAAGTCAATAGCTAGAGCTGCAATGGAGTAAAGGGAATGTGGCACAAACCTTCCTCATCATAATGTGCAACAAAGAGTTGTGACTCCAACTCGTGCATCCTTTTCAGGTTCATATTTGCAATATGAAGTTACCTCTCCATTTCCCGCAATTTGGAAATAGGAATTGCCTTAATGGCTACAATAAAATAATATAATTTTAGTAGTTAAATAATAACTGTGTTTGCTGAAGAAATACATCGAGGTATCTAAAGAGTGAAATTATGTGTTTTTGAGTGTTTATTAAATATAAAAGTTAAAATTTAAATTTTAAAATATTTTCATAATAATTATTAATAATTTTAATTTTAATATTTTTTTTTCTTTATTAAATATGTAATTAGGCAAAATTAAGTTAATAATAATTATATGTTCAATATATATATAAATAAGTCAAAATATGATATAGTTAGCGAACTGTGTTTTATTTCATAATACTACTGATTTAATTAGTGATATCAGTGTGTCAATTCTGAAGTTTATGTTCGCTAATTATTATTTTTTTTAAATGGTAACTCGACAATGAAGATTGTAAGTCGAATAACCTTATTAGCTTTATTATACTAATTTATTTAAAGTTATATTATTTATATAATTAAAAACATATTAAAATATTTAAATAAAATAGTTTATCACTAAATAATTTAACATAATTTGATTTTAATTTTAATTTTTTTTAATTATTCATGTATTCATGTAATAAAGTATTTTTATCTCAGGGCGAAAATATTCTTTTAGATTTTTAAGATTTAAATGTAAAAATATTGAATAATACATTTCAAAGCCATTACAATAATATAGTTGATTTATTATCTTATTTATACAAATACATAATGGCTAAGGCTATTAAACAGTTTAAATGAGCTCATATTCCATCATTGTTACCTTTTCTTTATTATGAAAACTAATTCGATCCATGGAAATGAACCTACTTCTTAATCAAATTGGAGTTGGGATATTTGGTCAATAAAGAAGTGGATTTTAAGTCTATTGTTGAAAAAGTCAATAGGATTTCATTTTTGGGAAAGAATCGGATTGAATTCTTTTCATTTCATTCATTTTCAATTTAATATTGAAAAAGTTTTCAATGTTTTAACCTTCTTGAAGGGAATACTTAGGGTAAATTTGTTTTATTTATTCTATCTATTTCTAGCAATTTAATACAACTATTTGTGCAATATTTTATGATTTGGAAGCAATTGCCTCTTGCACAAATATTGGATGAATTTGTTATAAGACACCCCATTGGCATGGGATTTTGCATTGATTCGAGTAATCCACAAATGATGAAGATTTCTCATGTTTACCTCTATCTTGGTGGTGGAAACCAAGGCTCAAGGTTTTTGTTGATTAAAGTAGTTCAAAAAAGTTTTGAATGCCCCCCTAAGAGCCTCATACAAATGAAAGAATCACTTTCTAATGTTTTTGAGCTATATATCCATGTTTCACTTTGGTTTTTGAAGTTCACTCTCATGAATGGTTGGTATTTTTCTCGGTTAGTCATTGTTTGGTCCATTGAGAATGACATTGATAACTAAAAAACGAAAAGTTTAGATGGCTTTTTCTATTGCAACCTTCCCAACCATAATTTGCTTTGGATAGGTATCTTCTAGGTAGGCAAGGGTTTAAATCTATTCTAGTTCTATTATCAATTATGGGTTTAAATTTTAGAGAGATTTTGGACAATGCTCGATATATTAAAATATTTTTCCTTTTTTTGAAAAGGGGAGGTGGGAGTGGGAGTGGGAGGAATATCTTGGGTTGAAGGAAAAAACTATTTCAGAGTTCTATAAAATACTTTATTGTGTAAGTGGCAATTTGGTATTTTTTAGGTCTCTATTTAAATAATTGTAGTTTTTTGTTTTTGTTTTTTTGTTATTATACAAAGATGTGAATTGGGAAAGACTGGTCAACAAAATCTAAACAAAAACTAAACCTTGATATATTTGGGAATACAATTTTTTTCATTACCACAAGATTTATTGGTTGTTGTGGTTCACCTTTGTTGAAATTTGGTAGCTTAGGGAGAAATTCCCTCCATTGGGAAGGCTTACTCATTTGAAGAAGACTCTACTAGCCCTTGGAAGAATTTAACTTGGTCAAGGAAAGATATTATTTTTCATGTGGAACCCACATCTTCACAAAAGTACAAGTCGAATTGGGCAAGGAAATTCAACCTCCAAAGACATATAAATAGACCACACTTGACATCATTTGGAGGCATCTCATCACACACATCTTCTCTTATATTGGTTCGTACACTTCTAAGTTGCAACGCTGAGTTCCCACGTGCAAAGGAAAGAGAGTCTATTTTTTGTTGACCGAGTTTTACTTCTATTTGGGATTGTTTTAACTGGCATTGACCATGGAGCATTTGTCTTTGTTTGCTTGATTTTTTGATATGTTTGGAGGGGCGAGTTGGCCAGAAGGTTGACCAAACTTTTTCAAGTCCCTTTGACTAGTGTTGACTTCAAATTGTGGGCTAGGGTTTTTGCAGGTCAACACCTTGATTTTGACTGAATTTTGTAGAAGAATTGATGACTTTTTTTTATTGGATTTAACTAAGCTTGGAAAGGTTGAGTTGACTGCTGCTTTGACCAAATTCAGTTCATGGCTTTTCATCAGTTCTGTTTTGGAGCTCTCATTTTCTATCTCTCTCTCTCTCATACTCTTAGACACTTAGAGCTTTTCTTGGATAACTCTTGGAGGAGTGTAGCATACTTGGGATTTGGAGTAAGAAGGCAAAGGAAAAGAAGGAAAGCACAAGAGGACATCGAGATCAACAATTACAACAGGTTTTTCCTGCAGATACCGAGTTACACATATGATTTCCTCACTACTTTTGGCATGCATGGCATATGCATGTGGTTATTTGGTCATGAATGTCTTTGACATGGATGATTGCCTAGATTGATAGTGGTTTTTCCTAGCATTTCCATATTTGGATAGCCATGGTGTTGTGGTTTGAGTTATTGGTTCTTGAAAGCCTTGGTTAGACAAACACTCTTGAAGTCTTGTAACAACTTGGGTTGACTTACTAGTGCTGGAAGCCTTTGTTTCAAAAATGCTCTAGAAGCCCTTAGTAGGTTGAGTTACTAGTCCTTGAAGCCCTGGTTGGACAAACGCTCTGGAAGCCCAGTGACAACTGTGGGTTGAGTTACTAGTCCTGGAAGCCCTGGATGGAATAGACACTTTGGAGCCTTAGACAACTTGGGTGGAGACAAATCTGGTGATGGTGAGTGATGTTCGACTATGAGGTGGGATCATTGATTGAGGTTTTATGTGGTTTTGCCTATGGAAGCCCTGGTTTGCTTTTGATTGTTTTGTTTTATGAGATCCCACGTTCATGCTTGGAAGATGACACAAGGGTGATTGGCTGAAAGAAAGCTTCGGTTCACCTCAATCTATGGTTAGGTGGTTCGTGGAAGTCTCATTCCTAGTCGACCTATGCAATGATCAATAAGGGATCCTTCTCGTTGGTATTTTCTGGGTAAATATACTTGTTATATGTGGTTTATATGGTTGTTATATCCTTGATATTTCTATTGGTTATATGTTGGTTATGAGTGAGTTTTATGACAATGAGAATGTATGGCTATCATAATGTTTTGATTAATTAATGAATGAATAATGAATATATGGCTTAATAGATGGTAATCAATTTGTTGTGATGAGGCATCAATACTTCTTAGTGATTCTTAGATAAGTGTGAGACCCCTATGCTCAAATTTGTTGTTTAAAACTGTAGAATGCATATTTGTGACATGTTTAACAAAATGTATGTCATGGCTAGTAGGGGTCTAGTCAAGTCCTTGTTCAATTATTTACATTTGTATGGTTTTTTTTATGTTACTTTCAATTTTTGAAAGTTTCATGGAGTTTTGGCTAGTGGCCCAAGTCCTGTACCTAAAAAAGTGGCAAAGAATCCAGAGTAGCTGGCACATAACTACTTGGAAAAAGTCCTGCGCATATACGGAAACTGGGCATATACGGAAGATGTGCGCATATACGGAAACTGGGCATATACGGAAGATGTGCGCATATACGGAAACTGGGCATATACGGAAGTTGTGCGCATATACGGAAACTGGGCATATACGGAAGCTGTGCGCATATACG
>APFE031523605.1:48515-73660 GCA_000404065.3 Pinus taeda | reverse complement strand
TATATATATATAAAATATGTTTTTTAAGTAAATATTTTATTTTTATTTTAAAATAGACACTTGTTAATTCTAGATTAATACAAAGCCAATTACATATCTCCTTCATACTTGGTTGTAAAATGCACAATAAATCTAGTGAGCACAATGAAAATAAAAATATTGATAAAATGAAATAGATGTAGCATTCACATCTAAACAATATGAATTTAATATAATGAGTATAAATAACTTTATTTATTTAAAATTATGAATACAAATATCATATTTTAATATATATAAATTAAATGTTAAAACAAATTAATTTAATTTATAAATTATTATTTAAATTTATAAATTTTATAAAACAATCATACAAATGTTTAAAATAAGTAAATAGAATTTCAGGGTAATTTAAGTTTAAATTTAATGTTATATACAGTAAAAGAATATTTATATAAGTTTTATTTAGCAACTTTAAATTAAATGGAATCCATGGAAAATACAAAATTTCTAAAGTGCAAGAAAATGAAAAGAAAATGCCTTCCTTCGTTCATGGGACCCGCAAAAGGATGAATATTAGACAAGGCTCCATGAACCCGCAAAAGGATGAATATTAGACAAGGCTCGTGTTTTCCTGCACTGTGCGTTCATCTTTAAACATTTCGTGTGTCCCGTAACCACATTTATTGTGGCCGATTACCATGGCATGAAATGGCGGCATGGTTATCGTCATACATAAAAAGGGTACTGTAAGGCATTAAAATCCCTATAGCATGGGGTTTATGGCTTGCCTGAAATGGCAACATGGTTATGGTCATACATAAAAGGGGTACTATAAGGCATTAAAATCCCTATAGCATGGGATTTATGGCTTGCCATCTTTGCCGACCTTATCCTATATACCATTAGTACATAAAGACACAAACAATATGAATGCAAGATTCATCTAAATTTCGATGTTTAGAATCAATTTACAAATAGTCTTACTCTTATTAGATATTGGATGGAAAAATAATCCATTTAGCTAAATAATATTATAAATATAATAGTATAAGACCCAATTAAAATTTAAATGGATATTACATCAGGGAAAAATCAAAATCAATCTAGCAGAGCCATATTGTGATTAAGATAGTATACGAGTGAGTAAAATTTGGAGATATATAAGATATAGTAGTCCATAGTTGTAGCTCAATTAGCATCCACCCTTATTTGAAAATATAATTATGCCTTTCGTGGAATTACTTGAACATATTGAAGGAGAAACGATAAGGGCAGGGTGGAAGCTTTCTTCCCTCGGAAAATAATAACCCTACGAACATAAATACGAGCAATATAGAGCCAAAAAAACGAAGTAAAATATAATCCATGAACAAAACCAACAGACAAGAAAATCAAGTAAAATATAATCATGAACAGAGTAAAATAAATCACTCTCGGAGTATCTTCAATATTTCTAGTAAATTTGCAATGCACAGGAAACTTAAATATTTTTTATCATCTGCAATTTGAATGTGTATCAGATGGATAATAGCATAAAAGTAAATCCGGGTGAACACAAATTTGACCTCTGAGCCTTTAAGAAGGATATAGATACGAACACATATTTAGGAAACCTCTAATATCTAAAGTAAATTAATTTATATCTAAAATATATTAATATTTATTTGAAAATGAGTGGATTTTTTTATTGCACTCATAATTTGATTGCTGTGTGGAGAGGCTCTCTACATACTAGGATGAAGCACATCTCACATAAAAACGTAAATATGTAAATGTAAATGTAAACAACAAAAAAGACGTATTGTAAATAAATAAATATATAAATAAAAGAGAGATATGGTTAATAGATAAAGTTTTTTTATATTCATTAAGAGGTGTGGTAAATAAATAAAACTATAAATAAACAAAAAGTATGGCAAATAAATAAAACCTCATTTTATATTTATTCCATAAACTTCTTTATATTTACTAAAACTCAAAAAATATGTTTTATTTAGGTGAAGCCTATGAACCAAATACCATGAGACAAATAATTATTAATATAATGAGCCAAATATCATATTTATAAACTAGGTATAAAAAGTTATGATAAATAAATAAAACAAATAAAACATCTTCTAATATTTACTCCATAAACCTCTTTATACTTACTAACACTCAAAAAATAGGTTTTATTAAGGTGACACCTATGGGTCAAATTATTATTAATACCATGAAAAAACATTATTAACCCTAATATTATTATTATTATATTAACATATTAATATTATTAAATTTAGTAGCTTTGGATTAATTCAATATTAAATTTGTTATATTGTAATATATATTAAATCTAGATATATATTGGAGGGAGGAACAAAGACATAGACTCATAGAGGTGGAGAGATAGGGGGGGTGACAAGGGAGAGATGGAGATAAAATTAAGGATAGGGGAGAGGAGGAATGAAGAGAGAGAGAGGGAGATGAGTGAGAGATGTGGAAAAGGGTACGAGAGGGAGACACAAAGATGGAGGTGGAGAGAGAGAAGGAGAGAGGGAGGGAGATAGTGAGAGGATTGGAGGGCAGGGGCGGCAGAGAGAGAGAGAGAGAGATGGGGGAAGAGAGAGGAAGGTAGGAGAGAAAGTGAGAGAGAGGAAGGATGAGAGAGAGGAATTTCAAGAGAGGAGTAGAGAAGGAGGGAAGAAGAAAGACATAGAGAGAAAGAGAGATAGAGAGAAGAGGGGAGAGAAGGAGAGGAGGAGGGATATAGAAACATACTTGGAGAGAGAGAGAGAGAGAGAGAGAGAGAGAGAGAGACTGATGGGGGAAGAGAGAGGATTGGAGGGAAGAGAGAGCGAGAGAGAGAGATGGGGGAAGAGAGAGAGAGAGAGAGAGAGGAAGAGAGAGAGAGAGAGGAAGAATGAGAGCTAAGACCTGAGAGAGAGGATGCGAGTGATCTAGGAAGAGAGAGGATTGGAGGGCAAAGAGAGAGAGAGAGTGATGGGGGAAGAGAGAGGGAGGTAGGAGAGAAAGAGATAGAGAGGAAGTACAAGAGAGTGGACTTGAGAGAGAGGAGGAGAGAGGGAGGGGAGAAGAAATACATAGAGTGAGAAGTGGAGAGAGAGAGAGTGTGTGTGACAAGGGAGAGATGGAGAGAGAGAGAGTGTATGTTTGGGGGTGAGATAAAGAGACAAATAAAGAGAGATGGAGAGAATGGGGGAGAGAAGGAGAGAGGAGAGGGGGAAGGATATAGTAACAGAGTTGGAGGGTGAAGGGAGGAAGGGAGAGAGGGAGGGAGGGCGGAGAGATGGAGTTGGAGGGGGAGAGAGGGAGGTAGAATAAATAATTAGAGAGAGAAGGGGAGTGATAAGAAAAATGGAGAGAGAGAGGGAGAGAGGATAACAAGAGGGAAGCGAGATAGAAGTGGGGGAGAGGGAGAGAAGGGGAAGAGAGAGAGAGAGGGAGGGAGAGGAGGAGAGAGGGATAGACAATAGATTGGAGAAAGAGAGTGTATGTTTTGGGGGTGATATAGAGAGAAAAAGGGAGATAGAGATATAGATGGAAAGTGAAGAGAGAGAAGAAGAGAGAGATAGAGAGAGAGGGAGGGATAGAGAGATTGATATATATGGAGTGTGAGAGCATGTGTGTCTGGGGGTTTGAGATAGAGAGACAAAAATAGAGAGATGGAGGGATATACATATATATAGATGGAGGGGGGAGAGAGGGAAGAATATTTATTGCACTAGATGCATTGATTTCAGTTTAGATGCATTGATTTTAGTGTCGATGTTGATTTCTAATGACATTTTTGATTATTGCACTAGATGCATTGATTTCATTGTAGATGATTTCTAATCCTATTTGATTGCTTTCACTAAATGCATTGATTTCAGTATAGATGGTGATTTCTAATCCTATTTGATTGCTTGCACTAGATGCATTGATTTAAATTAGATGTTGATTTCTAATAATATTTTATTATTTTCACTAGATGCATTGATTTGAGTGTAAATGTTGATTTTTAATCGTATTTGATTGCTTGCATTAGATGCATGGATTTCAATGCAAATGTTGTTCTCTAATATTATTTGATTTCTTGCGTTAGATGCATTGATTTCAATGTAGATGTTGATTTCTGATTTGATGTAATTGGATGTATGATGGTACATTAATTTTAAAGTGATTGGATTAATATTGTGCATTGATTTCAATGTAAGCATAAAATTCTATTAATAATGTACATTTTTTTTTGTGTTATAGTAATTCAATCTATTAATATTGGAGAGAAAGAGAGGCAACATATGATGTTTACTACAATATCTCGAGCTAAAAATTTAAATGGTTTATGATTTAGCCTGTCCTTTTCATATAGTTGATATGAAAAGACGACAAAAGTAACAAGGGTGACAATAAGAATAGTAGAAGGAAATAGTTTGATATTAATCACAACGAAAGACTCTTTATAATTTACTATATTCTTATTATTCACATTTTCTATCATTCAACACTATTACATTCTCACTTTACATTCAAATTTTTTATTTCATCACTAAAGTTATTCACAATATTTATCATCTCAACAAACTGAGGTAACTAAGAAAATTTAAAATTAAAATGACGAGCTTAGTTTGAGACATATTTAGCATATTTAAAATGATTATATTTAATATTAGATGATTTTACATATTATTGATAAAACCAGTCATTTCTTCGTTAGATTCCTTTTAGACGTACACAACTAAAACCAATCTAGATCCATCTTAACTCTGGATTTATCAAGCACCGAGAGGGATCAAATCTCTCAAGGTGCAAACATTTCCTCTTGTTTTGCACTCAAAAACGAGGTTTACACCTCAAGTGATCTGAAATTGAATCCTTAAACTCTCTTAAAGCTACCCAAACTCTGTAAAAGCTCATACCAGAGTTTAAAGTTTTGTGGATGTTGAAGGCTATTAGAAATAACCTTTGAACAATGACAATTTGCAGCCAGCACATAGCAACGAGGACCTTTGGTCAAAGCGCATTAACTGGTGGCCCATGGGGACTGTGCATGGCGCAAAAATGGCAGTTAGGAGGCTCAAACCAGAAAACGGAAGTTGTTTCTACTGCGCGATAAAGCGCTAATCGGACATCGCTGGGAAAAAAGTCATCGAGAAGGAAAAGCCCCAAGCGCGCATTCACAAGGGAAGCAAGAGAACCGTCGGAAAAGTGTTGGAAATAGACGGTGGGTCCCGTGCTCCAAAACCGATGAAATATTGGAAGCATTTTGGGTAGTAAGCGAAATTGTTGGAGTACTTAGTGATGCCATATAGTGGTTGACGCGTGTCCGGCAGATGAGAGAGAAAACCGCTCTCATTACGGGCTAACGTCCTAGAAAGTCAACTGTGTGATAAGAGCCATTACCATAGGATCTGGAGGCCCTAGATCTAACAACAAAGATTGCGCCTGATGAGAAACTGGATTCGATGGAGAAAATAAGCTTTGGCACATAAATGTTGAAGTCTGATTGGACTGCTAAGTCAGTGCATGAATCATTTCACAGAGTAACCAAAGTAACGAACCATTTGAGGAAGAGCTAGCTCAGCTCATGAGGAGACAAGTGGCCACCTCTCTGTGAGTGTTACAGTGATGATGACGAAGAGCAGGGAATTCCAGCACCGAGGCAGGCTATCTGAAGAGCCAGCAGAGGGAACGAATAGTCGGGTAACGAAATGGTTGTAAGAGACAGGGATAGACAGAGAATAAAAGGAGAAAAAAAAAGCATACAACGAGAAGACGTTGAATGCACAAAGAGTCTGGGGAGTGACTCAGAGGTCAAGTGGAAAAGCCAGAAAGCTCAATTGACAACAACATATTGCTATTGGAGTTGCTTGGGAGTCGAGTGACCCACAAAGGCATGTAAAAGGGCCAAGAGAAAGAGCTCAGAGAGCTAAAGCAAGCGCCAAAAACGAGAGTTGAGAGCCAGAACCAAAGTCAGAGCCACAGAGTCAGAGCTAGAGTCAGAGCCACAGTCAGAGCAAGACTCAGAGTCAGAGCGACAGTCAGAGAAAGAGCCAGAGTCAGAGCCACAGTCAGAGCAAGAGCCAGAGCTAGAGCTAGAAAGCCAGAGAGCTCTAAGAGCCAAAGGATAAGATGGTGTTATGAGCCCAATGTTCCTGTATAAAACATTGGAGTTAAGTGTAGCACTTGTAAAAGAATTATTTCCATAATCCCAGAGAACCTAATCAAGTTGATTAGAGCTCAAGGAGATGTAGCCCAAGATATCATGGTGAACTCCATATTATAATGTTATCTTATGTGTTTATTTTCATTGTTTCTTTAACTACTGTTATATACATTTATATATCAGTTTAAGTACCTTCCCATATCAACACAAACAACATATTTTAAAGTAAATAATCAGCTGAAAACAAATACCAGCATACACCCATATTTTCAAGTTTTTATTTTCCGCTTTCGTTAATCAAATAGACTTGGGAAAATTTAAAGATTTGGAAGTGGGAGAGGTTCTCGTAAGTTAGACAAGAAGCCTAAGAGCCCCATTTTCATATCAGGTGGTATAAGAGCTTAAGGTTGAATAATCCCACCTTTAAAGAAGGTTGTAACAGAATGCTTGATTGACAGGGCAAAGATTGCTTATCTGAAAGGTGTTTTGATGTTCAAGGATTGATTGCCTCATTGATTGTATGCTTGGTTGCAGACTTACCATTGTTTGATTTTGCAGGGGTGAAAGGAAAGCTATTGATAGCTCAGTTCAGGAAGTAGAAGAAGGAAGAAGGGCTGAAGGCATTCTCCTATCCCAAAGGACCTCAAGGCGATCCTTGAAGCATAAGAGGTTGTTGCAAAAGGTTGCTTGAGTAAGCTCTTTCATAATCTTGTTTGAAGTTCTTTTATGCATTTTGAAAATGACAACTTTTACAAGTGAGTTCTGAAATTTTTCTTGCTCCCGAAGTTCCTTTGATGGGTACATGAAGAAAGACTTGTCCACCATGTTGGATATGGTGATTGAAATGTATGAGGATGGAAGGAAGAGCAGCATACTTAGAGAGCAGTTGAATTCCGTGGAGATGGATAAGCAGATACTTTTTGACAAATTGCAGGAAATGGAGAGGCAACTTCATATTGCAAGTATGAACCTAAAAAGCATGCATGAGTTAGAGCCACAACACTTTGGTGCGAAAGAAGCCTTGGCCCAGTATCAGCTTGAAGAAGAGGTAAACCATTCTTGTTTGTCTTCAAATTCTTCTAATAATGCTTATATTGGCTCTTTTGAAAAACATACCAGAGGCATAGGTTCCAAGCTAATGTCCAAGATGGGCTATGAAGGAAAGGGCTTGGGAAAGTATGCACAAGGTATTGTTGAACCAATAATGGTTGAGGAAATGCCTAAGTACTTGGGTCTTGGCTATGGATAGTCTTATGGAGAGGGTTCCAAAGTTGCCATGAAACCCATTGAAACAGTTTCAAAAAAGATTTTCATTGCAAGTGCTCTACCTCGGAAGTGTGAGGATTGTATTCAAGAGGAATGCAATAGCTCGAAACATCATTTGCATGATGCTGGTGTTCAAGAGCACATACTTGAACCAGAGAGTTGTGGAAACTTTAACAGACTTGAAGAAAGTGATGGTGTTCCAAAGGGAGCCACTCCTTCGTTTGTCTCACCTCCTCATGAACGCAATAAAGGTGAAAGAGGCAGGTATAAATCATGTTCTAAACACATTCCTTTTGATTTTGTAAAGCAGAGAAAAAATATTGCATGTTCTTTTTGTGGTTTGGATAACCATTATTTTTCTAGATGTTGGAAGAGGATGGCCACATATAGGAAACTTTTGAAGGAAAAGAAGCAAGCAGCCAAAGGTCCACAGGACAAGGCAAATCATGCTGTGAAAAGGATGCACATGTGTTTTTGGGAAACCTGGGAGCAACATGGGTCCATGGATCGATATTTCTCTTCCCAAAGTTGTCGTTCTCAGATAGATCTTTCTAACAAGACACTGTTTGCATCAAACGGAGATCGTATGCCAAAGTTACAACCCTGAGAAGTTGATGTACCAATTTACCCAAATGGGGCCCACAGTTTGGCGTTTCATCTTCTAGGGTTAGGTTTTTGGATGTTTAGGGTTTTCCATTGTTTCTAAACAATAAATATGCCTGCAAGCCTCATTGTAACAGAGTTCAGAGGCATGTAGCCGCCACATCTTTTCTTAGAGATAAGCTACCATCGCCCTAGCTGGTTTATTTCCATTTCTATTTGTAAGCATATTTCATTATTTTGCATTAATGAAATGAAGTATTATTTCCATTGCATCTTTATGCTTATGGTTATCTTTGTAACTTGTTGCATTCCTGTTTAAATTCGGATCAATGGTATCAAAGTAGTCTGCTTTTTCTTTATTTTTCTTTGCATGTCCCCAATGAGGTTGGGATATAACGAGCTAGGGCTTGAACTGGTCAAACCTTTGCAAGACTAGCCTCGCAAATCCTGACGCCCTCCCATGGTGGATGAAAAGAAAGACGAGGGGGCAGGAGATCCTGTCAAAATCTTGCTTGAAGAAGCCGTTGAGCGACAAAGGAACACGATGATTGAAAACTTTTCCCATATCCTTTAGTGGCTACCCAGGGGCCATGCATCGGCTTCTGATAGCTACTCTGGAAATGCCACACTTTTTAAGGTACAAGTTAATTTTGAAATCCCCATATTTGAGGTTTAGATAGATGCAAATGTCGTTAATAAATGGTTAAATCTACTAAAGGGTTATTTTTCTGTTCATGATTTTTCTAGTTGGGAAAAGATTATTTTCGCTCTTCGCAAAGGAGTCCCCCACGTCAAGGACTGGTGGGAAACCTACTACGAGTAGAAGGATGAAAGTACAGGCTCACTATTTTCAGCCACACCCACTTGGGATTCATTCCGAGATGCCATCAAGGAGCAGTACTACCCTATTAGAAGCTATGAGGATCAATACATAAAGTGGACCACACTGCGGTAGGAAAGGAACCAAGACATGCTAGAGTTTACCAATATTTTCCATTCCCTTTGGAAAAATTTGGGTATCAAGGATTTAGAGGAAAATTTGGTACTCAAGTACCGCGGCTACCTACACAAGCACATCCAGGAAGAAATAGAATTCCTGAACATCCCCTCACTTGGCACGGCATAGCGATATGCCATCAAGTTCGAGCAAAAGTTTAAACAGAAGAAGCGAGACTTTGGATCTGCAAATCCGAAGCAAGGTAAAGGTGCCCCCGAACCACAGAACAAAGGACAAAGCCAAGGTGAGGCAGCCCAAGATAACCCGCCAAAGCTACAAGAAAAGAACAACGTCGTGAAGCCAAAAAAGGACACAGCAAAGTGGTGTGAGTTCCATAAGAGCTCCACTCACAACACAAGTGAGTGTCTGGCCAAGCAGTCACTGGTGGCTGAGCTAAAGTTTTCAAAATCAGATGCATGTTCCGACTCTGAGTCAAAACCCAACAAGGGGAATGACAAAGGGAAGCAAATTATCGATGTGGAGCCCAACGCCACCGTTGCCACCACGAAGATCCAGAAGGAGGAACCCGAAGATCCAGAGGAGGAGGAGCATCTCTTCCACTCCTAGATGTGGGTAAAGGGTTCCTCCCTACAATTTATTGTCAACAACGGGAGCCAAAAGAACCTCATTTCGGTAGAGGTTGTGAAGCAAATGGGCTTGCCAACCATAACACATCCACAAACGTACACCATCGGGTGGCTTCACCAAGGATGGGATCTTCGCGTGAGCCAGCAATGTCACCTTCATACAATATCAAGCCCTTCACGAATGAGGTATTGTGTGATATTGCTCCCCTTGAAGTTTGTGATATACTATTAGGGCAACCATACTTGTGGAAGTGACATGCTGTGTATGAATCAAGGCCTCATGCTGTTATTTTTACTTTGGGAGATAAGTTGTACAGGATATTGGAGGTAGCACCGCCTACCACCATCTATTTGATTAATGAAAAATAATGCAATAAGCTCATTTCCAAAACTGGGAAATTTGTTTTCCTGATGATACGCCCCCAAGGAAAGAAGAAGATGGTGGCCACGACCTTTAAACAGGGCCCCTCCACATGACAATTATAGATGGAAAAGGTTGTGGAGGAGTATGAGGACATCTTCACCTCCCTCAGAGGGTTTCCTCTACACTATCAAGTCAGGCACTCCATCTATCTGACCCCAGGCGCGTCGCTGCACAATGGACCAATCTATCAGTGCTCCTTTCCAAAGAATGATGAAATCAAGAGGCAAATTCAGGAGCTGCTACAGAAAGGTCACATCACTCCGAGTTCATTACCCTGTGGGAGCTCGATCGTCTTGGTACAGAAGAAGGATGGGACTTGGAGACTCTGTATTGACTATCGGGCGTTGAACAAGATCACTGTCCATAATAGGTACCCGATCCCACAGATTGATGACCTCTTGGACCAACAGAAGGGGGAAAAATATTTTAGTAAGATTGATTTGAAGTCAAGATATCACCAAGTACCAATCGAACCCTGCGATGTGTGGAAGACTGCCTTCAAATCCAAGGAAGGCCCTTTTGAATGGTTGGTTATGCCTTTGGGATTGACGAATGATGTTGCAACCTTCATGAGGCTAATGGATGACATATTGCGGCCATTCACCAACTCATTTGTAGTGGTATACTTGGATGGCATCCTGATCTTCAGCCAAAGTTGGGAAGAGCACCTCCACCACATTCGACAGGTTCTCCAAACACTGTGGCAACACAAGTTATGTGCCAATTTGGAGAAATGCACTTTTGGGATGACCCAGGTTCAGTATCTGGGATACATTATTGATGAACAGGGGGTGCATGTGGATCTAGCCAAGATCCAAGTCATTCAATATTGGTCATCTCCAACCACTCTGACAGAGCTCCACATCTTTCTAAGTCTTGCCAACTTCTACCGCACGTTTGTGTTGGGATTTTCTCATATCACTTGGCCCTTGAGTGAAGTCACCAAGGGAGGAGCGAAAGCAATATTCTTCTGGTTTGAACCTCAATAGAAGGCATTCACAGAGTTGAAAGATCGCCTCTGCACGGCACCAGTGCTCGCATTACTAGACTTTCAACAACCATTTTAGGTCGAGATAAATGCCTCTGACTATGCTATTGGGGCAGTCCTTACTCAACACAGGCATCTAGTGGCATATCACAATGAGAGACTTTAAGACTTCTGGACGTATCCTACTTATGACAAAGAGATGTATTCCATTGTGTAGGCCTGCCGACAATGTAAGAATTACATTTTGGGGAAGGAAACAATCATCCACATAGACCACTGACCCCTACAATTCATACAGACCTAAGGGAAATTGCAGAATTATTGCCATCAGAAGTGGTCCACATACCTGCAACAGTTCCAGTTTAATATCAAGTATAAGAAGGGTAGCACCAACAATGTTCCACATTGGCTCAGTCAACCACCGATCATGGCGTTAACCACTGTGCTCAACTCTTATGGTCACAAGACTTCTGATTGGCCACTTCTCTACAAATGCGACCTAGAAATCGGCCACACATACCAGACACTCTTGGAGGGTCAATATGTTCCAGATTTTACCTTCCAGGATGCCCTATTATGCCATCCAGGTCACCTTTGTGTTCCTTCAAGTGAGCGTGCCAAGATTATTCGGGAAGTATGCTATAGTCAGGCTGCTGGACATTTTAGGATCGCGAAAACGGTGGCAGTACTGCAGAAATATTTCTATTGGTCGAATCTTCGAAAAGATGTCGGGAAGTACATCAGATCATGCACTGCCTGCGCCATTGCCAAATCAACCATGAAGAAGCAAAGCCTATATACCCCACTGCCTAGCCCTCATCGACCTTGGGAATCCATCTCCATGGATTACATGTCAGGCCTTCCTTCCACTAAGCATGGAAATGACTGTGTTTTTGTGGTCGTCGATAGGTTCTCCAAGATGGCCATTATGGCTACCTGCAAGAAGAATATCACAACAGAAGCCACTGCTAAACTCTTCTTTGAACGAGTGTGGGTACACTTTGGGATCCCACAATCTATCATCTCAGATCGGGACAATAAGTTTCTTAGTACATTTTGCTCCAGTCTCTTGTCAATGCTCGATGCCAAATTCGTTAAGTCCATAGCCTTCCATCCTCAAACTGATGGCCAGACAGAGGTTGCCAACAAGATGATCGTACACATTCTGCGCATGTACAGCTCAAAGCATCCATGCACATTAGACAAGAGCCTCCCCTATGTTTAGCACAGCTATAACTAGGCTCTCCACAACTCGACTGGCCACAACCCTCTTCAGGTGGGCTTGGGATTCCAACCACTATGTCCCATTGATGTGGCCATCCCATTTGCTACTTCACGTAGATTTGGCTCATGTCTAGTCTGAAACAGATAAGGCAAATAGCTTCATTGAGCATATCCAACATATTCGCCAGCAGGTCCATGACATTCTAAAGAAATCAAATGCCAAGTACAAGAAACAACATGATCAGCATCGGGCGCCACACAAGTTTCAAGTGGGCGACAAAGTCTAGTTGCATTTGCAAAAAGAACACCGTATCGGAGCCTATCGGAAACTTAGACCACTCTGATATGGTCCTTACACCATTACCAAGGTTGTGGGAGACAATGCATTTGAGCTCAGCATTCCCCCATTCCTTGGCTTGCACACAGTGTTCAATGTGGGCCGCCTTCGACAATACTTTCCACCATTACTAGACACATTCAACATTGCAAAATAGCTCACACCCACAGTGTTAAATCTAGATTGCATGGAACAAACCACAACTGATTGGATCATGGACACACAGATCAAGCACAGTCACTAGCAGAATATCCAACTATATCGAGTTGCCAAAGTAGGCCAACTCCTTCACCAGGGCAAGTGGCTCACATGGGACCATGTTCAACAGAAGTTTTCCCATCTCATGGAGGAACTCAAAGCAATGGGGACCATTTCTTCCTGAGGGGGGAGGAATGATCCACATGGATATTGGTGGCCACCTACCAAGTCCACTTGGAACCCCATCATTATTTCTTTCAGCTTTTCAATTTCCTTAATTGTAGCACAATTTACTATTTTAGCAGTTTTTCGGGTCCTTGACTTCTGGAGTTGTTTTGAGGCCCTAAACAACATTTTTTGGGAAACCTGTGAGCAACATGGGCCCATGGACCATTTTTATCATCCCAAAGTTGTAGTTCTTGGATAGATCTTTCTAAGGAGATACTGTGTCTGTCAAACGCAGGTCATATGCCAAAGTTACGACCCCGGGAAGTTGATGTACCAATTTACCCAAGCAGGGCCCACAGTTTGGCGTTTCATCTTCTAGGGTTAGGTTTTCGGATGTTTAGGGTCTTCCATTGCTTCTCAAAAATAAATAGGCATGCAAGCCTCACTGTAACACAGTTTAGAGGCATGTAGCCGCCAGATCTCTTCTCAGAGATAAGCTACCTCGCCCTAGTTGGTTTATTTCCATTGCTGTTTGTAAGCATATTTCAGTATTTTGCATTAATGAAATGAAGTATTATTTCCGTTGCATCTTTGTCTTTATGGTTATCTCTGTAATTTGTTGTTTTCTTGTTTAAATCTGGATCATCACTTGACTTACTTCTATATCTTAAAAGTTAGCCTTTGATAATCATGAACAGGGAACCATAATAATTGAATGAGAAATCTCTTTCACTCTTTCTATGTCATTTGATAATTCCATAGTTGTTAGCATAAACTGTCTAAAATTTGTTATAAGAGAAAATATGCTTCTATATCCTCAAATCGTACTTTTGCTCAAGATATTAACCTTCTAAATATAATTTTCTAATTAAGAACTTATTCTAATGACAGTTCAAGCATAACAAATTTTACTTTGTCATTAAGTTTAATCTTCACAATCTAGTATTAATTCTAGGAATAAACTGACTATAATACTTATTTGTTCCACCTGTAATTTTCAATAAATCTAGAAAGCCTCTCCTCCCAGCCATGAACATGTAAATTACATCCAAGCTCTCCCCCAAGCACTTTCTCTACTAGAATAACTTCCAATTATAGTCAGTGCCTTGGGCCTTAGGACTTCATTGTCCAGCCTCATGTCCTCCACTTAATTTGACTGTCAATGAGAAATTTCCCACTGGTCATCTTTCCCCAGCTCTTGGATAGTCCCCTTCCTTCATCTCTTCCCCCTATATTTTCCCTTCCCAAGGCAGGGGCATAACTATTTCTTGTTAACTGTTTCTTGTAATTTTAGTAAACAATTTCTTTTAATTAATCATATCTCAACTCCTAATCACTAACAATTAGGTAACAATTTGTTATCTGAATTTCCATCCTTAGTAATAACATAACATAAAATAAATGCAGTAAATCATAAAATTGAATTAAATAACTATAGTAAATCCTTCCAAGGATCCAGGGGTGTTACATCTCGCCCCCATGTGAGGAGAACCGTCCTTGGTGTTCTTTCTCAAAACCTTTCCTCTTGTTTTGCACTCAAAAATGAGGTTTACACCTCAAGTGATCCGAAATTGGATCCTTAAACTCTCTTAAATCTACCCAAACTCTGTAAAAGCTCATACCAGAGTTTAAGGTTTTATGGATGTTGAGGGCTACTAGAAATAACCTTTGAACAATGACAATTTGCAACCAGCACAGAGCAACGAGGACCTTTGGTCAAAGCGCATTGTCTGGTGGCCCATGGGGAGTGTGCATGGCGCAAAAATGGCAGTTAGGAGGCTCAAACCAGAAAACGGAAGTTGTTTCTAATGCGCGATAAAGCGCTAATCGCACATCGTTGGGCAAAAGTCATCGAGAAGGAAAAGCCCCAAGCGCACATTCATAAGGGAAGCCAGAGAACCGTCAGAAAAGCCTTGGAAATAGACGGTGGGTCCCGAGCTCCAAAACTGACGAAATATTCGAAGCATTTTGGGTAGTAAGTGAAATTGTTGGAGGACCTAGTGCCATATAGTGATTGACACATGTCCGGCGGATGAGAGAGAAAACCGCTCTCATTGCTGGCTAACGTCCTAGAAAGTTAACTGTGTGATAAGAGCGATAACCATAGGATCTGGAGGCCCTAGATCTAACAACAAAGATTGTGCCCGATGGGAAACTGGATTCGATGGAGAAAATAAGCTTTGGCACATAAATGTTGAAGTCTAATTGGACTGCTAAGTTGGTGCATGAATCATTTCACAGAGTAACTGAAGTAACGAACCATTTGAGGAAGAGCTAGCTCAACTCATGAGGAGACAAGTGGCCACCTCTCTGTGAGTGTTACAGTGATGATGACGAAGAGTAGGGAATTCCAGCACCGAGGTAGGCTATCCGAAGAGCCAGGAGAGGGAACGAATAGTCGGGTAACGGAATGGTTCTAAGAGACACGGATAGACAGAGAATAAAAGGAGAAAAAAAAGCATACAACGAGAAGATGTTGAATGCAAAAAGAGTATGGGGAGTCACTCAGAGGTCAAGTGGAAAAGCCAGAAAGCTCAATTGACAGCAGCATATTGCTGTTGGAGTTGCTTGGGAGTCGAGTGACACACAAAGGCATGTAAAAGGGCCAAGAGAAAGAGCTTAGAGAGCTAAAGCAACCGCCAAAAGCGAGAGTTATGAGCCAGAACCAGTGTCAGAGCGACAGAGTCAGAGCCAGAGTTAGAGCCACAGTCAGAGCAAGAGCCAGGGTCAGAGCCACAGTCAGAGCAAGAGACAGAGCTAGAGCCAAGAGCGAGAGCTAGAAAACCAGAGAGCTCTAAGAGCCAAAGGATAAGATGGTGTTATGAGCCCAATGTTCCTGTATAAAACATTGGAGTTAAGTGTAGCATTTGTAAAAGAATTATTTCCATAATCCCAGAGAACCTAATCAAGTTGATTAGAGCTCAAGGAGATGTAGCCCAAGATATCATGGTGAACTCCATATTATACTGTTGTCTTATGTGTTTATTTTCATTGTTGCTTTAACTACTGTTATATGCATTTATATATCAGTTTAAGTACCTTCCCATATCAACACAAACAACATATTTTAAAGTAAATAATCAGTTGAAAACAAATACCAGCATACACCCATATTTTCAAGCTTTTATTTTCCACATTCGTTAATCAAATAGACTTGGGAAAATTTAAAGCTTTGGAAGTGGGAGATGTTCTCGTAAGTTAGACAAGAAGCCTAAGAGCCCCATTTTCATATCAGGTGGTATAAGAGCTTAAGGTTGATTAATCCCACCTTTAAAGAAGGTTGTAACAGAATGCTTTATTGACAGGGCAAATATTGCTTATCTGAAAGGTGTTTTGACGTTCAAGGATTGATTGCCTCATTGATTGTATGCTTGGTTGCAGACTTACCATTGTTTGATTTTGCAGGGTTGAAAGGAAAGCTATTGATAGCTCAGTTCAGGAAGTAGAAGAAGGAAGAAGGGCTGAAGGCATCCAACATATTCGCCAGCATGTCCATGACATTCTAGAGAAATCAAATGCCAAGTACAAGAAACAACATGATCAACATCGGGTGCCACACAAGTTTCAAGTGGGCGACAAAGTCTAGTTGCATTTGCAAAAGGAACACCGTATCGGAACCTATCAGAAACATAGACCACTCTGATATGGTCCTTACACCATTACCAAGGTTGTGGGAGACAACGCATTTGAGCTCAGCATTCCCCCATTCCTTGGCTTGCACCCAATGTTCAATGTGGACCGCCTTCGACAATACTTTCCACCATTACTAGGCACATTCAACATTTCAAAATAGCTCACACCCACAGAGTTAAATCCGGATTTCATGGAACAAACAACAACTGATTGGATCATGGACACACAGATCAAGCACAGTCGCTAGTAGAATATCTAACTATATCGAGTTGCCAAAGTAGGCCAACTCCTTCACCAGGGAAAGTGGATCTCGTGGGACCATGTTCAGCAGAAGTTTCCCCATATCATCGGAGGAACTCAAAGCAATGGGGACCATTTCTTCCTAAGGGGGGAGGAATGATCCACATGGATATTGGTGGCCACCTGCCAAGTCCACTTGGAACCCCATCATTATTTCTTTCAGCTTTTCAATTTCCTCAATTGTAGCACAATTTACTATTCTAGCAGTTTTTTGGGAAACCTGGGAGCAACATGGGCCCGTGGACCATTTTTCTCATCCCCAAGTTGTAGTTCTTAGATAGATCTTTCTAAGGAGATACTGTGTGTGTCAAACGAAGGTCATATGCCAAATTTACGACCCCGGGAAGTTGATGTACCAATTTACCCAAGCAGGGCCCACAGTTTGGCGTTTCATCTTCTAGGGTTAGGTTTTTGGATGTTTAGGGTCTTCCATTGTTTCTCAACAATAAATAGGCATGCAAGCCTCATTGTAACACAGTTTAGATACATGTAGCTGCCAGATCTCTTCTCAGAGATAAGCTACCATCACCCTAGTTGGTTTATTTCCATTGTTGTTTGTAAGCATATTTCAGTATTTTGCATTAATGAAATGAAGTATTATTTCCGTTGCATCTTTGTCTTTATGGTTATCTATGTAATTTGTTCTTTTCTTGTTTAAATCTGGATCATCACTTTACTTACTTCTATATCTTAAAAGTTTGCCTTTGATAATCATGAACAGGGAACCATAATAATTGAATGAGAAATCTCTTTCACTCTTTCTATGTCATTTGATAATTCCATAGTTGTTAGCATAAACTGTCTAAAATTTGTTATAAGAGAAAAGGTGCTTCCATATCCTCTAATCATACTTTTTCTCAAGATATTAACCTTCTAAATATAGTTTTCTAATTAAGAACTTATTCTAATGACAGTTCAAGCATAACAAATTTTACTTTGTCATTAAGTTTAATCTTCACAATCTAGTATTAATTCTAGGAAGAAACTGACTATAATACTTATTTGTTCCACCTGTAATTTTCAATAAATCTAGAAAGCCTCTCCTCCCAGCCATGAACATGTAAATTACGTCCAAGCTCTCCCCCAAGCACTTTCTCTACTAGAATAATTTCCAATTACAGTCACTGCCTTGGGCCTCAAGACTTCACTGTCCAGCCTCATGTCCTGCACTTAATTTGACTGTCAATGAGCAATTTCCCACTGGTCATCTTTCCCCAGCTCTTGGATAGTCCCCTTCCTTCATCTCTTCCCCCTATATTTCCCCTTCCCAAGGCAGGGGCATAACTATTTCTTGTTAACTGTTTCTTGTAATTTTAGTAAACAATTTCTTTTAATTAATCATATCTCAACTCCTAATCACTCACAATTAGGTAACAATTTGTTATCTGAATTTCCATCCTTAGTAATAACATAACATAAAATAAATGCAGTAAATCATAAAATTGAATTAAATAACTATAGTAAATCTTTCTAAGGATCCAGGGGTGTTACATCTCGCCCCCATGTGAGGAGAACCGTCCGTGGTGTTCTTTCTAGTTTAAGAAAATAACACCGGATAATCTTCTCAGACAAATTCTTCCTCTTCCTAGGTTGCCTCGTCCGAGCCAAAGTGCTTCCATTGCACTTTAACCTAGGTGATGACTCGCCTCCGCAAGGTGGTTTCTCTCCGATCAAGGATATGAAGAGG
Source organism: Pinus taeda (assembly GCA_000404065.3). Classification (NCBI taxonomy): domain Eukaryota; kingdom Viridiplantae; phylum Streptophyta; class Pinopsida; order Pinales; family Pinaceae; genus Pinus; species Pinus taeda. Next base: position 55,121 of record APFE031523605.1, on the reverse strand, counting down.
TTCTGCCAGAAACTCTCCTTCTGGTTTGACCTACACATACAATAATCATAATCATATTCCTTCAAAACAACTGACAAAATATATATAATCCTTTAACTTGTAAGCTGAATATTTTCTCAGTTTAGTATATGTTGTTGGTTGTACACATATTTCTTTAACAACGAAACATGAAAAATGTCTTGGACACAAATGTGGCTTGGCAATGCAAGTTTATAGGCTACTGGTCCAATTCGTTCCAAGACCTAAAAGGGTCCACAGTATTGGGGTGTTAATTTAGCACAACCCCTCCACTGTAAGGAACTTTTTCGGGGCTTTACTCTTAGATAAACATGATCTTCTGGCTAAAATTCGTTGTACATCCTTTTTTTATCTGCATACATTTTCTGCCTATCTTGGGCAGTCCTTAGATTCTGTCGAACTTTCTTAATGGCTTCCTCCATTTTTGCTAGCATGTCGGGACACAATGCTAGATTATTAACAAGGTTATTCCAGTCCATAGGTACCCTACACTTTCTTCCATTTAATACCTCAAAGGTGCTCATGCACAGTGATTCATGATGTCCATTATTGTATGCCCATGAGATGGAGGTAATCCTCCCACTTATGCAGTTGTTGCATTACAAACATGCATATCATGTCTTCGAGTACTTGATTCACCCGTTCAATTTGTCCTTTTGTTTGGGGATGGTAAGCCATGTTAAATTGGATCTGGGTACCCAATCCTAAAAGGAGGGATTTCCAGAATGTGGATGTGAATTTCAAATTCCTGTCTAAAATTACCACCTTGGGTATACTGTGTCGTCAAAAGATTTCCTTCATAAATATGTCCATAATTTCCACAGTTTTGTATGTGGATTTCACAGGTATAAAATGTTCGGTTTTTCTCAATTTGTCTACTACAACCATAATTGAGTCATGTTGTTTCCTGGTGCGGGCTAAACCTGTGATGAAGTCCAATGATATGGTCTCCCATTTCCATTTTGGAATGGGCAGTGGTTGTAACAAACCAGCGGTATGTTGATGCTCTACCTTAACCAACTGAAACTCCAAACATTTGGATAAATATTCTATGACATCCTTCCTTAATTTGGGCCAAAAATACCCTTTCTTGATAGAGTCTAATAATTTTTGGTATGCTGGGTGGCCCGCACAAGGTTTCCGATGAAATTCATCCATTGTTGATTGTTTAACAACACTTTGGTTAGGAATATAAATTATATTGTTGAAAGTAAGGATGTAATCCAGACTTATGTCGAAATCTGATTTTTCTCCTCTTAACAAAGCTTCTTTTGTTTGCTACCAAAGAAAAGTATATTATGTATCCTTGACTGATGCCTGCTTTATAATTTCTTGAATGTTTGAGCATGTTTGACTAATTTGAACCTCATAGATGCAATATACCTTCCTACTTAGTGCATTACCCACCTGATTTTCCTTCCCTCTTAGATGCTTCATGTAAAACTCAAACTCACTTAAAAATGTCATCCTTCTGGCCTGTCGGACATTAAGGCCAAACTAGTTGAAGAAATTAGTAAGGTTGCTATGATATGTTAGCAGCAGAAATTTCCTCCCCAGCAGGTAATGTCTCCACATTTTGAGTGCATGCACTACCTCTATTAATTCAAGGTCATAAGCAGAGTATCGCTACTCATATTCCTTCAATTTCCATGATTCGTAAGCTATAACTTTACCTTCTTGTGTCAGCACTCAGCCAACACCTTCCTTACTTGTAGTTGTGCATACCACAAAGGAATTTTCCATATCTGCCACTTTTAGCATGGGCGCAGTGGTAAGTAGGTGTTTTAATCTTTCGAAGCTTTGTTGGCATCCTGCTTTCCATTGAAAGGTGTGTCCCATCCTTTGTAAAGAAGTCATTGGAAAGGCAATTTTTGAAAACTCTTCAATGAACACATAGTTGTACCCGTCTAAACCCAAGAAGGATCTAATATCAAAGACATTCTTTCGAGCGGTCCATTCCATAATGGTTTTGATCTTCCCCAAGTCTACTGCTATCCCTTCTGCTGATATAACATGTCCCAAGTATTGGATCTGATCTTCGAAAAAATCACATTTGCTAAATTTAGCAAATAATTGATTCTCTCGTAAAGTTTCCAGCACAATTCTCAAGTGTTCTTCGTGTTCCTCCTGATTCTTAGAGTATATCAAAATGTCGTCAATAAAAATTAACACAAACTTATCAAGATAGGGCTGGAAAAGACCATGCATCAAACTCATAAAGGTAGCTAGGGCATTTTTGAGGCCAAATGGAAATACTATGAACTCGTAATGACCATAACAATTTCGGAATGGTGTTTTATAGATGTCCTCCTCCTTTATCCTTATCTGGTGTAGCCAGATCTTAAATCAAATTTTGAGAAAACCCTGGCTCCCTACACTTGATCGAATAGATCATCAATATGTGGCAAGCGGTACTTATTCTTGATGGTCAACTTGTTTAATTGATGATAAATGATGCACAATCTCAATTTTCCATCTTTCTTTCCTATAAATAGGACAGGAGCTGCCCAAGGGGACACATTGGATCAAATGTACTTTTTATCCAGAAGCACCTAAAGTTGCATTTTGAGTTCTGTCAACTTAGGTATTGATCATGTGGTAAGGGGCTTTGGACACAGGGGCTGCACCCAGGATAATTTCAATAGTGAATTCAATATCCCGCTTGGGTGTCAAACCGAGTATAGATTTGGGAAATACGTCAGAAAATTCCTGAATGACATGAATATTTTCCACGGAGGTCATTTTATTCTTGGAGTTGGTAAATCCCACTTGAACAACATATATTTGACAGCCATTCCTAATACACTTTCTTAGCTAACTAGGAGTAATGGGGCTTAGCTTGGTGTTAGACTTGATTCCTTGTTGTTCCCTCCTTTGTCCTAATTCGAAAATAAAACTAATGGCTTTTTGCTTGCAATCAACCAAGGACCAACATTTTTCTAACCAATCTGTTGTGATTAAAACGTCATATGAACCAAAAGGAAGAATGTTGAGGTTCATGTGAATGGGTTGTGAGGAAATGATTATGGGACACTGATCCGTTTTGGTGACTACCCTTCTTTTTGCCCCAGTGGCTAGTTGAACTAGCCAAGATTTTGGGAATTCACTGGTTTGTAGTTGACACTTTTCTACCACTTTAGGACTAACATAACTTAAACTAGCACCGAGATCAAATAAAACTAAAACAGGTTACTTAGCAATCATACCTTCACATACAATAATGGTGGGATGATACTCTGCATGATGATCACCCAAGGCAACGTTAATTATGGGTATATTTGTCGCCACTTCTCAAAAAATGGAAGCTTATTGGATGTTTGCAAGCTGTTTTGTGCTTTCCTTGTGCGAACAGTTTTCATAGTAATGGGGTTCTCTGCATCCCCAACATTGTAGCGAAGGTTTTGACTACTGATCATTATTTAATTTATTAACCCCTTCTAACTATCGATTTTCAAAATAGACAACCTTGGGTTGGTTCCTTGCCAGAAATTTATGGAGAGACTTTTGCTGTAAATTTCTGTTATTAACATTTATTGGATGTTTACTTGGAATCAGATTCCTTCCCTTCTTAATCGTCCCTCCTTTAGACCCTTCATTTTTTTGTTTCATTTGTTGGTAACATATGCGAGCTTTCCATACTCCATCATCCATTATTTTGGGGTATTCAAACTCAAGTTTCTCCTTCATGAAATTGGGTAAGATAATAATGAAACGTTGAACCTTGGCTTTCTCTTTTTGCATATAAGGCACATAGTGCAGAAGGGAGGTGAATCAAGCTACATACTCATCCATAGTCAAGGCCCCCAATCTTAATTCATGAAATTCCTTTGCTTTTTCATCATACTAACGCTCAGTTATATACTTATCTTTAAAATGTTTTTGGAATTCGTTCCATGTAACCTATTCCTCGTTAATTTTTCTTACTATTTTGATTTCTTCCCACCATAGGGTTGCCTTCCCTCTTAACTGATAGATTGCCAACTATGCCTTCAACCTTTCTGTGTATTTGTAAATCTGAAAATACTTACCCATATCAATTAACCAACCTTTCATTGCTTCTTCAGATTCCCCTTCAAAGAGTGATGGTTTAATCTTTTGAATTCTGCTTACAGTTTTGAGTTTTGTCTTTTTGTTTTGCACTGGTTAGATACATTATTTAAGCGTCCTTCTTCGTCCTCTCTATGTCTCTCGGCTGACTCGGCATTTTCCTCACCAAGCTGGGCTATTGGGGTCTTTTCTCTGTCCTCAGCACTAGGGTCTTGGTGTCTTTGATTCTTTCGATTAGACAAACTTACGAGAATACTTTCTTGTTCCAAGCGTGATCATTCATTATCCATTCTTAAATTTGTCATCTCAGCACGTAACTACTGAACAATTTGAGTAAAACTGCATTATCTTGATGAGTTTCCCCACCCAACTATATCCAAATGTTAGGGTTAGCCTTCACATAAGCTGGTTGTGAAGTATTAGGCAGCCCTGAACTTCTCTGCATTATGTCCTTTGTATAGAGACTACCTCTCTGTGTTCACATATAAGTTTTATTTAGTTAGGTTTTAAGAAATCAAGTCATTGTATGCACATACATATATTTATTTGTCCCAAAGAGTCTCAGTGTATGATCGTGAGCTCTCATACCACTTGTAACAACTATATCCTAACTTACAAATTATATATAAAAAATATATGTATATTTACATTGTAATTATGTCCATCTCGAACTTTGGTCTATGATGTAAAATATTCCTATCTTCAGACTTTAGCTTTGGGCTCATTATATATATACGGAGTATTGATTACGTTTATTATTAAGTCCGTAGACTTAACATTATTATAGGTTTATAATGACAATAATAATTCACACAGATTGCATTAAAGGTGAATGGATTGCTTTTTAATACATATGATACACAAGGTGATCCCTCTGTCCTTGCCCATGTGTTGATTTGTTGTCCTTTGTACCCAGGAACATGCGGCAAAGTGCTATGGCACGTGACTGTATGCCCTGGCGCCATCTGTTTGGTATTGCATTCACTGATCTAGTTCTCATGATGTGACGACAGAGAAGCCTTAGGGTTTCATTCCCTAACTAACTCCTCTCTCTCGGCATCGCTATGGCTCATTGTTACCACTGCTCCGCGAGGGTTTGCACTGTTCAAGATTTCATTTTATCTGTGTTATCTTCTGAGAGCGATGATGGTGATGGCATCCATTAAAATGGAACTAGGTGAACCCACTAGGTTGATGATCTATTTTCTTGTTACCTGTACCGTAATATTGCTATAGAGCTAGGTTTCAATCTGCCGCAACGTTTAACGCTTTGCCTTCACTACACAGGAATGTCCCATGGCATCTTCAACGCTGCAGGTGATAACCGGTTCCAGGACTTAGCTGCAGAAGGTAAGTTTTTAAAAGTTTTATGTTTCTCAGCTTGAATGGTTTTATTCCTCGTTTCAATCTATATCGCTTATGTTGGTTCGCTGACTAGCAAATAGGAGAGTTGCCTCACGTGGAAACCTTCCACTCTCAGGTAAGAACTCCCCATTTGTTCATGTCCCATTTGTTCATGTGTTTTGAGGCTTTACAATATTCTCCACAAGGGTTTACAATATTCTCCACAATGGTTTACTGGCTTAATGTCTCATATTTCATGTCAAGTATACACACAGTGCTATTCGGTGCCACTACCCGTCAGAGCTTAAGTGCTTACGACGACACTATTGACTCTTCTAGGTTGGATTCTTTACTCCTGGCATGAATTAAGTTATGAGAACCACCACTCGTATGGTAGAGAATAGAGACTTAGTCACTTGTTGAACTTCTAGCTGACCAAAACAACTCGAGTTTATGGCTCTATTTTGAATTTATAATTAATTAGTTAAGCCTAGATGCTTAAAGGAATATTGTGTAAGGCATTTTGTAGTTTTGAGGAAAACTCCCATTCTAAAGTCGACAAAGGGTTTTATGAGTTTTTCTTTCCACTGAAAGGTTATAGTTTCTTTTGCTATGCGGCCACTTAAGTGAACCAATTTATGTCGACTCATGCAAAATATGTAATTTATTGTATTAACGTCTACAGAACTTATTCAGTATGTTTTATATGTTTGAGAAGGCAACAAATTTATCTTATTCTGTTTCTTGGTTGCATTCTGGGTCGAGAAGACCTTTCTTTTATTTATGCAAGTATTTATTGTGTTTGATGGACCATTTCCGAAGGAATTCAATCAGAACTTAGTTTAAGATAATTATAGTTGCTTAAACAAATACTTTGTTATAATTTCATGCTTGTCAGAGTCGAATTATGGTGTCCTGAACTTGCATCCAAACAATTATATAAATATTGCCTTTACATTCTTATCATTCTTAACAAAGTCTGTAAGGTTACACAGGTCATTCTATAGATTCCTAATAAAGTGCGCTTCACTCGACTTACTTCTACATCTGAAAAGTTTGCCTTTGATAATCATGAACAGGGAAACATAATAATTGAATGAGCACTCTCTTTCACTCTTGCTATGTCATTTGATAATTCCATAGTTATTAGCATAAACTATCTAAAATTTGATATAATAACATTATTATTATTAATAT
>APFE031523605.1:5124-22743 GCA_000404065.3 Pinus taeda | reverse complement strand
TTGTGGCTTCATATTATTTTTGTTAGGTCGGCTGGGTTATATTGTGACTCCTTAGACTCCTATATATAGAAAGGAGGTTTTGTCATTTGAATCATCCAAGAATTGTTCATTTATGTAATGTAAAGGAGGTTGCCCCCTCGAAGAGGCTGAATTCTAAGGCGTTGATCTATCTTTTCTATCTTTTCTTGAGCTGGTTTCATAACATTATCGATGTGGAGCCCAACGCCACCGTTGCCACCACGAAGATCCAGAAGGAGGAACCCAAAGATCCAGAGGAGGAGGAGCATCTCTTCCACTCCTAAATGTGGGTAAAGGGCTCCTTGCTACAGTCATTGTCGACAACGGGAGCCAAAAGAACCTCATTTCGGTATAGGTCGTGAAGCAGCTCGGCTTGCCAACCATAATACATCCACAAATGTACACCATCGGGTGGCTTCACCAAGGATGGGATCTTCGCGTGAGCCAACAATGTCACCTTCATACAATATCAAGCCCTTCACGGGTGAGGTATTGTGTGATATTTCTCCCCTTAAAGTTTGTGATATACTATTAGGACAACCATACTTGTGGAAGTGACATGCTGTGTATGAATCAAGGCCCCATGCTGTTATTATTACTTTGGGAGATAAGTTGTATAGGATATCGGAGGTAGCACCGCCTACCACCATCTATTTGATTACTGCAAAATAATGCAGTAAGCTCATTTCCAAAACTGGGAAATTTGTTTTCCTAATGATACGCCCTCAAGGAAAGAAGAAGATGGTGGCCACGACCTCTAAACAGGGCCCCTCCACCCGAAAATTATAGATGGACAAGGTTGTGGAGGAGTACAAGGAAATCTTCACCTTCCTCGCAGGGTTTCCTCTACACTATCTGGTCAGGCACTCCATCGATCTGACCCCAGGTGCGCCGCTGCACAATGGACCAATCTATGAGTGCTCCTTTCTAGAGAATGATGAAATCAAGAGGCAGATTCAGGAGCTGCTACAGAAAGGTCACATCCATCCGAGTTCATTACCCTGTGGGAGCCCGATTGTGTTGGTATAGAAGAAGGATGGGACTTGGAGACTTTGTATTGACAATCGGGCATTGAACAAGATCACTGTCCATAATAGGTACCCGATCCCACGGATTGATGACCTCTTGGACCAACTGAAGGGGGGAAAATATTTTAGTAAGATTGGTTTGAAGTCAAGATTTCACCAGGTACCAATCGAACCCTCCGATGTGTGGAAGACTGCCTTCAAATCCAAGGAGGGCCTTTTTGAATGGTTGGTTATGCCTTTCGGATTGACGAATTCTCTTGCAAACGGGCTGCTAACGGATGACATCTTGCAGCCATTCACCAACTCATTTGTAGTGGTATACTTGGATGACATACTGATCTTCAGCCAAAGTTGCGAAGAGCACCTCCACTACATTCGACAGGTTCTCCAAACACTATGGCAACACAAGTTATGTGCTAATTTGGAGAAATGCACTTTTGGTATGACCCAGGTTCAGTATCTGGGATACATTATTGATGAACAGGGGGTGCATGTGGATCCAGCCAAGATCCAAGTCATTCAATATTGGCCATTTCCAACCACTCTGACAGAGCTCCATGTCTTTCTAGGTCTTGCCAACTTCTACCGCAGGTTTGAGTTGGGATTTTCTCATATCACTTGGCCCTTGAGTGAAGTCACCGAGGGAGGAGTGAAAGAAAAATTCTTTTGGTTTGGATCGCAATAGAAGGCATTCAAAGAGTTGAAAGATCGCCTTTGCACGGCACCAGTGCCCACATTACTAGACTTTCAACAACCATTTTAGGTCGAGATAAATGCCTCTGACTATGCTATTGGGGAAGTCCTTACTCAACACGGGCATCTAGTGGCATATCACAATGAGAGACTTTCAGACTTCTGGAAGTATCCCACTTATGACAAAGAGATGTATTCCATTGTGCAGGCCTGCCGACAATGGAAGCATTACATTTTGGGGAAGGAAACAATCATCCACATAGACCACTGACCCCTGCAATTCAAATAGACCTAAGGGAAATTGCAGAATGATTTCCATCAGAAGCGGTCCACATACCTGCAATAGTTCCAGTTGAATATCAAGTATAAGAAGGGTAGCACCAATAATGTTGCACATTGGCTTCTGATTGGCCACCTCTCTACAAAAGCGACCCAGAATTCGGCCACACATACGAAACACTCTTGGAGGGTCAACATGTTCCAGATTTTCACTTCCAGGACGCCCTGTTATGCCACCTAGGTCACCTTTTTGTTTTTTCAAGTGAGCGTGCCAAGATGATTTGGGAATCATGCTATAGTCAGGCTGCTGGACATTTTAGGGTCGAGAAAATGGTGGCAGTACTGCAGAAGTATTTCTATTGGTCGAATCTTTGACAAGATGTTGGGAAGTAGATCAGATCATGCATTGCCTGCGCCATTGCCAAACGAACCATCAAGAAGCAAATCCTCTATACCCCGCTGCCTACCCCTCATCGACCTTGGGAATCCATCTCCATGGATTACAAGTCAGGCCTTCCTTCCACTAAGCATGGAAACGACTGTGTTTTTGTGGTCGTCGATAGGTTCTCGAAGATGGCCATTATGGCTACTTGCAAGAAGAATATCACTGCAGAAGCCACTGCTAAACTCTTCTTTGAACGAGTGTGAGTACACTTTGGGATCCCACAATCTATCATCTCAGATCGGGCAACAAGTTCCTTAGTACATTTTGCTCCAGTCTCTGGTCAATGCTCGACACCAAATTCATTAAGTCCATAGCCTTCCATCCTCAAACTGATGGCCAAAAAGAGGTTGTCAACAGGATGATCGTACACATTATGTGCATGTACAACTCAAAGCATCCATGCACATTAGACAAGAGCCTCCCCTATGTTTAGCACAGCTACAACTAGGCTCTCCACAACTCGACTGGCCACAATCCTCTTCAGGTGGGCTTGGGATTCCAGCCACTATGTCCCATTGATGTGGCCATCCCATTTGCAGCTTCACGCAGATTTGGCTCATGTCTAGTCTGAAACAGATAAGGCAAACAACTTCATTGAGCACATCCAACATATTCACCAGTAGGTCCATGACATTCTAGAGAAATCAAATTCCAAGTACAAGAAACGACATGATCAACATCGGGTGCCACACAAGTTTCAAGTGGGCAACAAAGTCTAGTTGCATTTGCAAAAGGAACACCGTACCGGAGCCTATCGGAAACTTAGACCACTCTGATATGGTCCTTACACCATTACGAAGGTTGTGGGAGATAATTCATTTGAGCTCAGCATTCCCCCATTCCTTGGCTTGCACCTAGTGTTCAATGTGGACTGCCTTCGACCATACTTTCCACCATTACTAGACACATTCAACATTGCAAAATAGCTCACACCCATAGAGTTAAATCCAGATTGCATGGAACAAACTGCAACTGATCGGATCATGGACACACAGATCAAGCACACTCGCTAGCAAAATATCCAACTATATCGAGTTGCCAAAGTAGGCCCCAACTCCTTCACCAGGGCAAGTGGCTCACATGGGACCATGTTCAGCAGAAGTTTCCCCATCTCATGGAGGAACTCAAAGAAATGGAGACCATTGCTTCCTGAGGGGGCAGGAATGATCCACATGGATATTGGTGGCCACCTGCCAAGTCCACTTGCAACCCCATCATTATTTCTTTCAACTTTTCAATTTCCTTAATTGTAGCACAATTTACTATTTTTAGCAGTTTTTCGGGTCCTTGACTTCTGGAGTTGTTTTGAGGCCCTAAACGACATTTTTTGGGAAAACTGGGAGCGATATGGGCCCATGGACGATTTTTCTCATCTCAAAGTTGTAGTTCTTGCATAGATCTCTCTAAGGAGATACTGTGTGTGTCAAACGCAAATCATATGCCAAAGTTACGACCCCGGGAAGTTGATGTACCAATTTACCCAAGTGGGGCCCACAATTTGGCGTTTCATCTTCTAGGGTTAGGTTTTTGGATGTCTAGGGTCTTCCATTGTTTCTCAACAATAAATAGGCCTGCAAGCCTCATTGTAACACAGTTTAGAGGCATGTAGCCACCAGATCTCTTCTCAGAGATAAGCTACCATCGCCCTAGTTGGTTTATTTCCATTGCTGTTTGTAAGCATCATTATTTTGCATTAATGAAATGAAGTATTATTTCCGTTGCATCTTTGTCTTTATGGTTATCTCTATAATCTGTTGTTTTCTTGTTTAAATCTGGATCATCACTTGACTTACTTCTATATCTTAAAAATTTTCCTTTGATAATCATGAACATGGAACCATAGTAATTGAATGAGCACCCTCTTTCACTCTTGCTACGTCATTTGATAATTCCATAGTTGTTAGCATAAACTGTCTAAAATTTGTTATAAGAGAAAATATGCTTCTATATCCTCTAATCATACTTTTTCTCAAGATATTAACCTTCTAAATATGGTTTTCTAATTAAGAACTTATTCTAATGACAGTTCAAGCATAACAAATTTTACTTTGTCATTAAGTTTAATCTTCACAATCTAGTATTAATTCTAGGAAGAAACTGACTATAATACTCATTTGTTCCACCTATAATTTCCAATAAATCTAGAAAGCCTCTCCTCCCAACCATGAACATGTAAATTACATCCAGGCTCTCCCCCAAGCACTTTCTGTACTAGAATAATTTCCAATTACAGTCAGTGCCTTGGGCCTCGGGACTTCACTGTCCAGCCTCAACTCCTGCACTTAATTTGAGTGTCAATGAGCAATTTCCCACTGGTCATCTTTCCCCAACTCTTGGACAGTCCCCTTCCTTTATCTCTTCCCCCTATATTTCCCCTTCCCAAGGCAGGGGCATAACTATTTCTTGTTAACTGTTTCTTGTAATTTTAGTAAACAATTTCTTTTAATTAATCATATCTCAACTCCTAATCACTCAAAATTAGGTAACAATTTGTTATCTGAATTTCCATCCTTAGTAATAACATAACAGAAAATAAATGCAGTAAATCATAAAATTGAATTAAATAACTATAGTAAATCCTTCCAAGGATCCAGGGGTGTTACATCTCGCCCCCATGTGAGGAGAACTATCCTTGGTGTTCTTTCTAGTTTAAGAAAATAACACCGGATAAGTTTCTCACACAAATTCTTCCTCTTCCTAGGTTGCCTCGTCCGAGCCAAAGTGCTTTCATTGCACTTTAACCTAGGTGATGACTCACCTCTGTAAGGTGGTTTCTCTCTGATAGAGAATATGAAGAGGTTCTGCCAGAAACTCTCCTTCTGGTTCGACCTGCACATACAATAATCATAATCATATTCCTTCAAAACAACTGACAAAATATATATAATCCTTTAACTTGTTAGCTGAATATTTTCTCAGTTTAGTATATGTTGTTGGTTGTAGAGATATTTCTTTAACAACAAAACATGAAAAAAATCATGGACCCAAATGTGGCTTGGCAATGCAAGTTTATAGGCTACTGGTTCATTTTGTTCCAAGACCTGAAAGGGTCCACAGTATTGGGGTTTTAATTTAGCACAACCCCTCTAATGTAAGGAACTTTTTCGGGGCTTTACTCTTAGATAAACATGATCTCCTGGCTAAAATTCTTTGTACATCCTTTTTTTATCTGCATATATTTTCTGCCTATCTTGGGCAATCCTTAGATTCTGTCAAACTTTCTTAATGGCTTCCTCCATTTTTGCTAGCATGTCGGGACCCAATGCTAGCTTATTAGGAAGGTTATTCCATTCCATAGGTACCCTGCACTTTCTTCCATATAATACCTCAAAGGTTCTCATGCCCAGTGATTCATGATGTCCATTATTGTACGCAAATTCCACGAGATGGAGGTAATCCTCCCACTTATGTGGTTGTTGCATTACAAACATGCATAGCATGTCTTCGACTACTTGATTCACCCGTTCAGTTTGTCCTTTTGTTTTGGGATGGTAAGCCGTGATAAATTGGATATGGGTACTCAATCCTGAAAAGAGGGATTTCCAGAATGTGGATGTGAATTTCAAATTCCTGTCTAAAATTACCACCTTGGGTATACCGTGTAGTCAAAAGATTTCCTTCATAAATATGTCCACAATTTCCATCATTTTGTATGTGGATTTCATAGGTATAAAATGTGTGGTTTTGCTCAATTTGTCTACTACAACCATAATTGAGTCATGTTGTTTCCTGGTGCGGGCTAAACCTGTGATGAAGTCCAATGATATGGTCTCCCATTTCCATTTTGGAATGGGCAGTGGTTGTAACAAACCAGCGGGATGTTGATGCTTTTCCTTAACCAACTAAAACTCCAAACATTTGGATAAATATTCTATGACATCCTTCCTTAATCTGGGCCAAAAATACCCTTTCTTAATAGATTCTAATAATTTTTGGTAACCTGGGTGGCCCGCACAAGGTTTCCGATGAAATTCATCCATTATTGATTGTTTAACAACACTTTGGTTAGGAATATAAATTCTATTTTTGAAAGTAAGGATGTAATCCAGACTTATGTCAAAATCTGATTTTTCTCCTCTTAACAAAGCTTCTTTTGTTTGCTACCAAAGAAAAGTATATTATGTATCCTTGACTGATGCCTCCTTTATAATTTCTAGAATGTTTGACTAATTTGAACCTCATAGATGCAATATACCTTCCTACTTAGTGCATTACCCACCTAATTTTCCTTCCCTCTTAGATGCTTCATGTAAAAGTCAAACTCACTTAAAAATGTCATCCATCTGGCCTATCGGACATTAAAGACAGACTGGTTGAAGAAATTGGTAAGGTTGCTAAGATATGTTAGCCGCGGAAATTTCCTCCCCAGCAGGTAATGTCTCCACATTTTGAGTGCATGCACTACGTCTATGAATTCAAGGTCATAAGCAGAGTATCACTGCTCACATTCCTTCAATTTCTGTGATTCGTAAGCTATAACTTTACCTTCTTGTGTCAGCACTCCGCCAACACCTTCCTTACTTGTATTTGTGCATACCACAAAGGAATTTTTCGTATCTACCACTTTTAGCACGGGCGCAGTGGTAAGTAGGTGTTTTAATCTTTCAAAGCTTTGTTTGCATCCTGCTTTCCATTGAAAGGTGTGTCCCCTGCTTTGTAAAGAAGTCATTGGAAAGGAATTTTTTGAAAACTCTTCAATGATCATATAGTTGTACCCGACTAAACCCAAGAAGGATCTAATATCAACGACATTCTTTGGAGCGGTCCATTCCATAATGGTTTTGATCTTCCCCAAGTCTACCGCTATCCCTTCTGCTGATATAACATGTCCCAAGTATTGGATCTCATCTTTGAAAAAATCACATTTGCTAAATTTAGCAAATAATTGATTCTTTCGTAAAGTTCGCAGCAAAATTCTCAAGTGTTCTTCGTGTTCCTCCTGATTCTTAGAGTATATCAAAATGTCGTCAATAAAAATTAACACAAAATTATCAAGATAGGGCTGGAAAACACCATGCATCAAACTCATAAAGATAGCGAGGGCATTTGTGAGGCCAAATGGAAATACTATGAACTCGTAACGACCATAACAATTTCGAAATGGTGTTTTATAGATGTCCTCCTCCTTTATCCTTATCTGGTGTAGCCATATCTTAAATCAAGTTTTGAGAAAACCTTGGCTCCCTACACTTGATCGAATAGATCATCAATATGTGGCAAGGGGTACTTATTCTTGATGGTCAACTTGTTTAACTGATGATAATCGATGCACAATCTCAATGTTCCATCTTTCTTTCATATAAATAGGACAGGACCTGCCCAAGGGGACACATTGGATCAGATGTACTTTTTATCCAGAAGCCCCTAAAGTTTCATTTTGAGTTCTTTCAACTTACGTATTGATCATGCGGTAAGGGTCTTTGGACACAGGGGCTGCACCCAGGATAATTTCAATAGTGAAGTCAATATCCTGCTTGGGTGTCAAACCGAGTATAGATTCGGGAAATACGTCAGAAAATTCCTCAATGACATGAATATTTTCCAAGGAGGTCATTTTATTCTTGGAGTTGGTAAATCCCACTTGAACAACATATATTTGACAGCCATTCCTAATACACTTTCTTAGCTAACTAGCAGTAATGGGGCATAGCTTGGTGTTAGACTTGATTCCTTATTGTTCCCTCCTTTGTCCTAATTTGAAAATAAAACTAATGGTTTTTTGCTTGCAATCAACCAAGGACCAACATTTTTCTAACCAATCTGTTGTGATTAAAACGTCATATGAACCAAAAGGAAGAATGTTGAGGTTCACGTGAATGGGTTGTCAGGAAATGATTATGGGACACTGATCTGTTTTGGTGACTACCCTTCTTTTTGCCCCACTGGCTAGTTGAACTAGCCAAGATTTTGGGAATTCACTGGTTTGTAGTTGACACTTTTCTACCACTTTAGGACTAACATAACTTAAACTAGCACCGAGATCAAATAAAACTGAAACAAGTTGCTTAGCAATCATACCTTCACATTCAATCATGGTGGGATGATACTCTGCTTGATGATCATCCAAGGCAACGTTAATTATGGGTATATTCCTCGCACTTCTCCAAAAATGGAAGCTTTTTGGATGTTTGCAAGTTGTTTTGTCCTTTCCTTGTGTGGACAGTTTTCGTAGTAATGGGGTTCTCTGCATCCCCAACATTGTAGCAGAGGTTTTGACTACTGATCATTATTGAATTTATTAACCCCTTCTAACTATCGATTTTCAAAATAGACAACCTTGGGTTGGTTCCTTGCCGGAAATTTATGGAGAGACTTTTGCTGTAAATTTCTGTTATTAACATTTTTTGGATGTTTGCTTGGAATC
Source organism: Pinus taeda (assembly GCA_000404065.3). Classification (NCBI taxonomy): domain Eukaryota; kingdom Viridiplantae; phylum Streptophyta; class Pinopsida; order Pinales; family Pinaceae; genus Pinus; species Pinus taeda. The sequence goes on along the minus strand of APFE031523605.1, from coordinate 13,916 downwards.
AGATTCCTTCCCTTCTTAATCGTCCCTCCTTTAGACCCTTCATTTTTTTGTTTCATTTGTTGGTAACATATGTGAGCTTTCTATACTGCATCATCCATTATTTTGGGGTATTCAAACTCAAGTTTCTCCTTCATGAAATTGGGTAAGCAACTAATGAAACACTGAATCTTGGCTTTCTCTTCCTGCATATAAGGCACATAGTGCAGAAGGGAGGTGAATCAAGCTACATACTCATCCATAGTCAAGGCCCCCAATCTTAATTCATGAAATTCCTTTGCTTTTTCATCATGCTAACGCTCAGTTAGATACTTATCTTAAAAATGTTTTTGGAATTTGTTCCGTGTAACGTATTCCTTGTTAATTTTTCTTACTATTTTGATTTCTTCCCACCATAGGGTTGCCTTCCCTCTTAACTGATAGACTGCCAACTGCGCCTTCAACCTTTCTGTGTATTTGTAAATCTGAAAATACTTACCCATATCAATTAACCAAGATTTCATTGCTTCTTCAGATTCCCCTTCAAAAAGTGATGGTTTAATCTTTTGAATTCTCCTTACAGTTCCGAGTTTTGTCTTTTTGTTTTGCACTGGTCAGATACATTATCTAAGCGTCCTTATTCGTCCTCTCTATGTCTCTCGGCTGACTCGGCATTTTCCTCACCAAGCTGGGCTATTGGGGTCTTTTCTCTATCCTCAGCACTAGGGTCTTGGTGTCTTTGATTCTGTCGATTAGAAAAACTTACGAGAATACTTTCTTGTTCCAAGCGTAATCATGCATTATCCGTTCTTAAATTTGTCATCTCAGCGCGTAACTACTGAACAATTTCGAGTAGAACTACATTATCCTCATGAGTTTCCCCACCCAACTATATCCAAATGTTAGGGTTAGCATTCACATACGCTGGTTCCGAAGTGTTAGGAAGCCCTGAACTTCTTTGCATTATGTCCTTTGTATAGAGACTACCTCTCTGTGTTCACATATAAGTTTTATTTAGTTAGATTTCAAGAAATCAAGTCGTTGTATGCACATACATATATTTATTTGTCCCAAAGAGTCTGAGTGTATGAATGTGAGCTCTCATACCACTTGTAACAACTATATCCTAACTTACAAATTATATATAAAAAATATATGTATATTTACATTGTAATTATGTCCATCTCGAACTTTGGTTTATGATGTAAAATATGCCTATCTTCGGACTTTAGCTTTGGGCTCATTATTTATATACAGAGTATTGATTACATTTATTATTAAGTCCGTAGACTTAACATTATCAGAGGTTTATAATGGCAATAATAATTCACACAGATTACATTAAAGGTGAATGGATTGATTTTTAATACATATGATACACAAGGTGATCCCTCTGTCCTTGCCCATGTGTTGATTTGTTGTCCTTTGTACCCGGGAACATGCGGCAAAGTGCTATGGCACGAGACTGTATGCCCTGGTGCCATCTGTTTGGTATTTCATTCATTGATCTAGTTCTCATGATGTGACGACAGAGAAGCCTTAGGGTTTCATTCCCTAACTAACTCCTTGCTCTCGGCATCGCTGTGGCTCATTGTTACCACTGCTCCACGAGGGTTTTCACCGTTCAAGATTTTATTTTGTCTGCATTATCTTCTGAGAGCGATGATGGCGATGGAATCAGTTAAAATGGAACCATGTAAACCCACCAGGTTGATGATCTATTTTCTTGTTGACCTATACCGTAAGATTGCTATAGAGCTGGGTTTCGATTTGCCGCAACGTTTAAGGCTTTGCCTTTGCTGCACAGGAATGTCCCATGGCATCTTCAACGCTGCAGGTGATAACCAGTTCCAAGACTTAGCTGCAGAAGGTAAGTTTTTAAAAGTTTTCTGCTTCTCAGCTTGAATGGTTTTAGGGTTTAGGGTTTAGGGTTTTAGCAAACAGGAGAGTTTCCTCATGTGGAAACCTTCCACTCTGAGGTAAGAACTCCCCATTTATTCATGTCCCATTTGTTCATGTGTTCTTAGGCTTTACAATATTCTCCACAAGGGTTTACTAGCTTAATGTCTCATATTTCATGTCAAGTATACACACAGTGCTTTTCGATTATTTGTTTTGGTAATGGCCACTACCCGTCAGAGCTTAAGTGTTTACGACGATGCTATTGACTCTTCTAGGTTGTATTCTTTACTCCTGGCATGAATTAAGTTATGAGAACCACCACTCGTATGGTAGAGAATAGAGACTCGGTCTCTTGTTGAACTTCTAGCTGACCAAAACAACTAGAGTTTATGGCTCTGTTTTGAATTTGTAATTAATTAGTTAAGCCTAGATGTTTAAAGGAATATTGTGTAAGGCATTTTGTAGTTTTTGGGAAAACACCAGTTCTAAAGTCGACAAAGGGTTTTATGAGTTTTTCTTTCTACTGAAAGGTTATAGTTTCTTTTGCTATGCGGCCACTTAAGTGAACCAGTTTATGTCGACTCATGCAAAATGTCTAATTTATTGTATTAACGTCTACAAAACTTACAATATGTTTTATATGTTTGATAAGGCAATGAATTTATCTTATTCTACTTCTTGGTTGCATTCTGGGCCGAGAAGACCTTTCTTTTATTTATGCAAGTATTTATTGTGTTTGATGGACCATTTCTGAAGGAATTCGATCAGAACTTAGTTTAAGATAATTATAGTTGCTTAAACAAATACTTTGTTATAATTTCATGCTTGTCGTAGTCGAATTATGGTGTCTTGAACTTCCATCCAAGCAATTATATAAATACTGCCTTTACATTCTTATCATTCTTAACAGAGTCTGTAAGGTTACACAGGTCATTCTATAGATTCCCTAATAAAGTGCATTTCACTTGACTTACTTCTACATCTTAAAAGTTTGCCTTTGATAATCATGAACATGGAAACATAATAATTGAATGAGCACTCTCTTTCACTCTTGCTATGTCATTTGATAATTCCATAGTTATTAGCATAAACTCTCTAAAATTTGATATAAGAGAAAAGGTGTTTCTATATCCTATAATCATACTTTTTCTCAAAATATTAACCTTCTAAATATAGTTTGCTAATTAAGAATTTATTCTTATGACAATTTAAGAATAACAAATTTTACTCTCTCATTAAGTTTAATCTTCACAGTTTAGCATTAATTTCTCTACTAGAATAATTTCCAATTCCAATCGGTAACTTATTCCAATTACAGTCAGTAACTTATATAATCTAACATATTCCAATTACAGTCAATAATTTGACTGCCTAATCGTCAAAGTTCGCATAGTATAATCTAAGCTTATATTAAATGATTGAATAAGAAATTATATATATGAATTAATTATAATATTAAATTAAAAGTGAAGATTAAAATAGAAAATAAACAAAATTAAAATGAATATATATGCCAAAGAACTGTGTAACTAAAACAGCTCTCTATTAATCGTTAAAGCGATTTCATTTATGATACTGATTAGCCTCAAAAGCATTTCCTAATTACATAAAACATATGCATTTATGATACTGATTAACCGCAAAAGGATTTCCTAATCATATAAACAACATGCACAATCACACATTGGCATTACCGAATAAGGTAAGATCTCCGTCTTGCAGAGCAGGTACCTGCCCAAAAGGCTGGAAAAAGCACAAACACAAAAATTGTAAAAGCACGTAGGAATAGAATATCAGTATGGGCATGAATGAAAAAAATCATATAAAACAAGGAACCAGAATGCAAGGAAAGATTGAAAAGAAATTGAAATGGCTTACGTTGATCGAGAGAAACGGAGACTGCTTGTGATGACCCGCCATGAGATTTACAGGGATCAACTCGTAGCCCACCTCCTTCTCGTTCAAACAGGCCAGCACCGTTGCTGTGCACGATGAGAATGGAACGCCGTGGACCTTGATCAACTCCATTATGAAATATACACCAACGAAAAGGAAGGAAAGGCAGTCTGCGGTTGAACGGAGATGGAGACTCACTCGGAAACCAGCAAAGACCACAACAATTACAGTAATGATTGCCGGATCCTCGCATCTATTTATACACATTCAGTAGCACTATTACAGTGTTTCAATGACGTGTAAAGTGAAGAAACTGGATGTGTGGTAAGACTTTACTGATGTGTGGTAAGAATGATGTCATCCGATAGTATTGCAGGAGTGGTGGCTTCCCTCATGACGTGCATTAATGGGAATGGTGGCTGGCCTGACAATGTGCAAAAATGGAGACGTGGCACAACCGTTAACATATGATGGGCTTCGGATAAGTGAATAGCTAGAGCTGCAATGGAGTAAAGGGAATGTGGCCAAAGCATATTCTTGTGAATTATATACTCATCGGTGCAGTTGAACGAGGAAGAGTAGCTGCACTTACATCGTCTAGAAATAGATGGCAAATTTTAGAATTTTCCAAAAGAGTACAGCAAGGAGGAAAGCGAGGTGAATTCTTTTTTAGGAAAGGAAATTTAGTGAAATTTATGCTTCTATTAAGAAGAAAAAGAAATTATTTTAATGATGTTTTTATCCATTTTTCTGTGAAGCTTCAAAATAAATTCTTTGAGCTTCTCGAGAAACCCCTAGTTAAATAGATTATCCTAAGAGCTAGCTGCCAATATATCTGCATCACTTTCTCTGTTGTCTTTGAAGGCCTCACATTCTAAAATGAAATGTTTTTTTGTTTCCACTTTTCCGGAAGAACAAAAAATGCATACCCTTTCCTCCCGCACTTCCTTTGGCCTTTTCCAAGGGCGGAGTTGAATGAGAATTAGCCCTTAGCTGAGCAATACGAATTTTCAATAGTACAGATTTTCAATAATATAGAAATTTCTAGATAGTTATTAGTCATGGCTATGTAATAAATCAGTGATATGTCAGAAAAACTATATAGATTTTCAATAATATAGAAATTTCTAGATAGTTATTAATCATGGCTATGTAATAAATCAGTGATATGCCAGAAAAACTAATACCCATGAGAGTAACATAGCTTTGAACTCCCTATGAAATTGAATTGATTGAAATAGAGACAAATAGACCAGTGTACATTCATAGAAAGAAAATACTAATTTGAAAAATACAGCCATTTAATAGATATACTTAAATAACAACATTTTTATTTCCTGTTGAGATTACCGATCATATTTGCTAAAAATTTACCAGCCTCAAGAGTACTTTGGTTGGCAAGTGAACAATTAAAATGGTAAAAGAACTATGAATCTTGTTGTCTATGAGCTCATCAAAGATCATTAATCTTGACTCCAAATCTAAAGCTCCCTTTAAGAGAATATCCAATGTGGAATTGAACTCTCTATATATGTGCTGAAAAATAATAACTCAAACTTCAATATAATTTCTCTTATTCAAAGTTTCCATGCTTCTAAATTTAACACCTCCAAGAAAGCCTCTCATTTCAGCCAATTGATAACACATTTTGAGTCTCCAAGTATATGGAGATGATTAATGTTTTCTTGTTTAGCAATGATAAAAAAAGTACATGCTACATTCAAATTCAGCCTTGGTATTTATTCTTAAACCAATTCCAATTTTATATTGGATGAAACTATTTTTTATCTTAATCATCCCTCCTCCAAGAAGCCTTGGGAATTGAAATCTTTTCTGTGATCATGATTTCTAAAGGGGAAGAAATGCTTGAAATTGTGATGCCAGTCTAAGCCGCATATACCCTAATGATGCAGCCTAAGCCACATATACCGACAATATGCAAATAAAATTGCATTTCACACTATGTCAATGTCATGTTCCAAGATAAACACCAATATCTATGGTGAAATTCTCTTAAACCAAATTTTAAGTCTTTTAATTGAATATCTAAGCGGAAGCTATCAAACTTTACCATAAAACCTTAATCCCGCTTATTTCTATTATAATTTCCATATAATAGAAATCTTTCATAACCCACATTTAAAACCTTACCTTTCCACCATTCTTCAAACCTTTGCACATATATCGATGCTCTCCTTAGCGCATTAAATCTCCATCGTCGATCTCATTCCTCAATCTGATGGTTATCGCGTCACCCGATCGCTAACTAGCTTAGCCGATCTCCATTGTTGATTTGTCTAGCTTGATAAGACGGCTATCACGTCACCTGATCACCAACTCGCTTGGTCGATCTCCACCTTTGAACAATCCCGCTCGATCCAACGGCTATCACGCAATCTTGCGTAGATACTTGCATGACCGATATCAGGTCAAGAGCGCGTGAGTAAAGTGGTTTTCCCTTTCCGTCGTGTGCTACGTGTTAGCGACTAAGGGTAATCATGTGAAATTTTAGAATATTGCTTTCCACCTTTAGGGCACGCGAGATACTGCTTACCATCCTTTCAAGACCACTCCATCATTCTACACGTTTTCTATTCTTTTGTCGACACGTGACTTTAATCTCCTCCATTCATCTTCTTGACTTTATTTTGTGTGACTTAATCTTAGTCGCCTATCGCACACAATCTCGTCTGTTGATCTAACTAATCCAACGGTTCCTATACAATGTTACGTTCTTTTGTTTTGTAATGTGTAATAGACCATTTGGCTTTCTGCATGTGTATTTGTTCTTGCCTTATGGTTTTCACTTGTTCTGATCGAGATCTCCGCTCTGTTTCTTCATTTCTTCATGCCTTTATGCTTCCTTCATAAATCCTTAGGTTTTAGGAAACCTTACAGTTATACCTTCACTGTAACATTGAAGGTTTTCTTCAATGATGTCTGTGTGTAAAATCGTGACACTCTTCTTTGCACTTCTTCTCTGATTTTCACACCTGCAACCCATGTTACCAAGAATTACTCTAGTCCACACACAATTTGTAATTCAATTACTCAATACACACCACACAAACTCTGAGATCGAGTTATCTGTATTAATAAACAAACATTTACACAAGAATTTCTTCTTGGCCTCATCTTCTATATCAGTGGCCTTTCCTTTCATGCACGTAAGCATAACTGACTGACTGACTCTGATTCACTGACTCTATGCCTTTTAGGCTTACATTTATACAAAATGTTTCGCTAACCAATTCTGGTTCAGATCCTTAATTTGCTGGACTAAATCCTAAATATCCTCTAAGTCCACTTTTGACTCTACTAATCCCTAAGAATCCTGTTTAATCCCCAAAATCACGAAACCAATTCATAATCTAAGACTCACAATTGATTTCCAAATCTCTCAATCCCACTAATCACTCATGTTCTCCTACATTCAAGAGCATTTACAAATATCCTCACAATATCTAATTAATTCCTATTCCAATCACTCAAAACATTAAAATTACATTACATGGGAATCCAACTTCCTTGAAAACACAAGAGCCCCTAAGTTAACTAGAACATAATAAAATTGTTGAGCTGGATGTGCATCAAATTATGAAACAATTTTGGAGATTAGAGCTGGAATATATATCTCATCATTTCTGAATATTATCTTGTTTCTCAATAGCCAAATGTTCCAAGCAACAAATATAGGCATAGTACTAAGATGATTGTATTCCTTCCCTAAAGAAAAAAACATTTCTTCAAATAAAGGTTTCTTCATATCTTCCTTAATGCCTAAAAACTTCAGAACAAAAAATCAAATCTTCTATAAAATCACACTTATTCATAAAATATTCAATAATTTCTTGTCATTTTTTATATAAAACACCTCTACCAATCTCATAAAATTATAGCTCCAAAAATATTAATAACCAAAATTTATAATCAAAGACCTACCTACCCAAAGAAAAAGATAAATAAAAATTATTGTCAAATAGCTACTACCTACCAAAAGAAAACGATAATAAAAATTTATAGTCAAATACCTACATACCAAAAGAAAACGATAATAAAGTTTGTACTTTGCAGAAGGCATTGCTTTCGATTTGAGAGGTGATATTTACACGAAATGATATTTATTATTTCCAAAAATGTGAATTATAGTTTTCGTCAGCAAGACTTTATGTAATCTATACGAGATTAGTCTGTATTGATAAACCGCATGAGTTAACATTATTGTGAAGTTTTGTTTATTTTAAATTAATCAAATTTTCAAAAGAAGTTTACCTCCAATCTTATTAAATATTTTGAACATTGTAATTTTATTTAAATTAAAATTAATTACTGTGGTTACCATATCGTATTAATAAAATCTGCCGCAATTTATATAATATTTTTTAAATTAATACTAAGTACAATTAATGAGGAATGAGGAAAATTAATGAGGAAGTGGTTGATATTATATTGGTCAATATTTTCAATTTTTTAAGAGACTCAACAATTATAATTATAATAGTAGGGGATTAGTGTTATATTTAAAGAAGTTAAAGTTGTAGAGTATTAATAGGATTAGGATGAATAAAAAATAATTAAGCTAAAACTAATGCTTTCTATTAAGGGATCTAGTTAAGCAAAGAAAATCAGGGAACTTTTCTCACTATTTTGGGAGACTCCCTAATTATTCAAAATTTGGTGAAAAGTTTCTCTCTCAGGGACAAAAGATTAAAATATCTTATGAAAATAATTAGGAAAGGACCAAAAGAGTTTTCTTCAAGAGCATATTTCCATGTTATTCGTGATCCCAATAAAGATGAGAACTTATGTGCTAATGAAGGATGTAAATTAAGATTGAGATATTTAAAAATCAATGGCTGGATCAGTCATCCTATTTCTTAGAGCTAAATGGATTCACATTACACAATTAAGAAACACTGTTTTATCAATCAATTATAGTATGATATGTAATTTTTTTTTTTGATCAATTTTGTAAAGATATATCTACAAAACTCATGCCCAATTGGAATCCTCTAAAA
>APFE031523602.1:19852-46131 GCA_000404065.3 Pinus taeda | reverse complement strand
TTGACTCTTTTTGAATTTAAGTATGGGGGATTACGCAGTGCATTATATTAGATATCATTTTGGGATTCAACTGCGTTAAGTAAGTCATTCACGTATGACCATTTCCATGAGAGGTAGTCGTAATTGATTAATTTCTCATGATTTTTGAATAGTTCACTTAGCACTCATTGCATCGGGTGATGCTCACAGGGGTGAAGAAGTGGGATTGAAACTAGTGAAACGTGGAGAACGAATCACATAGCCAATCATCACTTCCGGTGCTTGCACCCGGTAACCAGGACTTCCCAGGAGGTCACCCATCCCAGAACTCCTCTGGCTCAAGCGCGCTTAACTGTGGAGTTTTTTTCCACAATCAAGCCCACTTAGCTTGCTACCCCATTTGCAAAACCTTAGCAAGTATTGTGCCTCATGAACCATTCAAGTAGAGATCCCTTGACTCTTTTTGAATTTAGGTATGGGGGATTACGCAGTGCATTATATTAGATATCATTTTGGGATTCAACTGCGTTAAGTAAGTCATTCACGTATGACCATTTCATGAGAAGTAGTCGTAACTGATTAATTTCTCATGATTTTTGAATAGTTCACTTAGCACTCATTGCATCGGGTGATGCTCACAGGGGTGAAGAAGTGGGATTGAAACTAGTGAAACGTGGAGAACGAATCACATAGCCAATCATCACTTCCGGGGCTTGCACCCGGTAACCAGGACTTCCCAGGAGGTCACCCATCCCAGAACTCCTCTGGCTCAAGCGCGCTTAACTGTGGAGTTTTTCCACAATCAAGCCCACTTCAAATACTATTAATTCAAATCAAATACAAGAGTAATAGTGTAATCGACTATCAAAAAGAGGAGGATTCTTTTCTTTGACTGAAAACGACACTTGCGACACTTTCAAATCAAAAGATGGCAGTTTGATTAAGCTATTATTTGTAAAGGAGAATTGTAAATGGCGAAAAATACATAAAAACATTCACAATTTTTTGCACAATGGAGGCTGAATAATGCAAAGGAAGAGAGTTTCAACAATGGTATACTGATCACAGACAGCAAAACTCCTGAACAAAACTGAAGAGAATGAAGAAAAACCAAAATATGGAGGCAGAAACAATGGTATTTGATCATCGCACCTGTAACACAGGGAAACAGGGATTCATCTCACCTACAGCACACGGGAGGTGCGGTGCATCTAGACTGTCAAAGGGATACAGTGTTATGGTCCAAAGACGAGACTGTGCTTGGTTTTTGGTCACAGTTTGTAGCTTAGTTCAGGGATTTAAGCTGAGCTAATGATAGTCAGTAAATACAAAGCATAGGGCCTGATCTAATGAAGTTACTTGAGCCACTGTCGAGTGATTAAAAGGTGTCTTTTTAACTCCTAATTACCTTCACATTAATTGTCAACCCAGGGATGACTTTTTATTTCAAGAGTGTACTCAGTCTGAGGCAGCTATTTACTCAAGAGTAATGTTTTGCCATATAGTGCTTAAAATACAAAAGTAAATGAAAGTTGGAAACAAAATCTAATTAGAACAACAAGAAATTTAAATGTTCTGAACTAAATCATTCACTCAAACAACCATCAATCGAGGATACAGTAGCAATAACTCATTCCTCTAGATATTGATGCAATTGAAATCAAACTAGAACAAGACAATCAATCTGGGAACGAGGAAGCAATAACCAATGTTCTCTACAGTTGACAGTCCTGCTTTAAAGCAATAAAAGGAAATCGAAATTGAACTAAAGCTACTATTGAAAGTAAAATAGGAAAACTCTTTAAAATCAAACTCTTTGCAATGAACCAATAGAAATGAACAGCAAAGCTTCATCTAACAAAAATGATTTATTAATGGAAAGGAATAGCAATGATAAAATACTAGAATTAAACATAAATCTTAAATGGAACCGAATAGCAAAACAAAGTAATTAGAAATACGCAACAACTATAAATGTAATTGAATCAGCAACCTTAATCCAACAGCATGAACATTAATTGCAATTATTGAAGCAACATCAATCGCAGCTATAATTGAATAGTAACTTAATTGAATAGCCATTGCAATTATAAATAAGCAGCAATTAAATGAACCACAATCTTAATTAGACAGTGCAGTATTAGATCAGAATTAACAACAGGACATTTGTAATTAATAATCTTGTCACTAACGCAATCCAATTATGATTTCAGTATAACGGAGCAATTCTGCGAAATTTCATAAACAAAAGATTACTGAACAAAACAATTTAAGGAAATGAAAAGGGAATCAAACCATCACACGAAAAAAATCGGAAAGATAAAATACAGCAGCAACATACTCCAACAAAGGTTGGGCCCTTAGCCTCCAATGGATGTTGTTGGGCTACTTCAGATGAGAAGAATGAACAACAACCCTTTTATTTATTCATCATCAAACTGTGAAATCATTACGGCAGCTGAAGCTTTGAGAATTACAATGGTAATGCAACAATCTCCTTTTCCTCCTATTCTATCCTATCCCATCATCATTCTTCAATTTCCAATTTTGAATCCTCAATTCTCCATCATTTTCCGTCCTCATCTCTGATCTTTGTTTTTATTTAAATAGAGAGAGATCAGAGAGAAGTTACAATGGATATAATCACAACATGATTTCTATTACAAAATTAGATTGTTTCCAACCAATTGACCAAAAAGAAAATATATTTCCATTCATGTTTCAACAAGAGAAAAGTGAATTTGGCTTTACAGTTGAGATTTGGAAAAACGGCCACACAACGAATCTAAGAAAATCGTGCTCAAGGAACCCTATGTTTCTCTCAATACAAGATGAATTTGGGTAAACCATTCTTCACTAAACTTGATTTGGTCCGTTCTGGACAAAACCCATGTTCTGGATTTTTCAGATTCTTCTTCATTTGCTCAGAATCGCAACTGCAAAACGGTCATTTCTTATTCCAGCAAATTTCTGAGTTGGAATATTTAATGATCAAATCTTCAATCTGGAAGTTGTATTGGAGGCTAAAAATGGTGAATAATGTTCCAACCAATTTATTAAAACTATCATTGATAAAATCATGCATAATCATCAATTTATTAGAAATAAGGGAGAATAAATAATATTCATCCATAAGAGCTTAAATCATTATAAAATAGAATTATATGATAAATTATGATACATGATGTGATGAAGAATGGTAAAAATGGGTGGAATAAGCGTTCAAAAGTGATCATAATAATGGCATATTAACGACCCAACATACCTCCACACTCAATATGTTGCATGTCCTCATGCAACAAAAAATGAATATATTGCATGTCCTCATGCAACCCAAAGACAAAACCCATGTGTTAACCAAGCAATAAAAAAATTTGTTCATCTCAGCGCATGAAATGGATAGAACAAATGAATTTTTCCTTAATTAATGAATATTCAATTTTAGCAGTCTTGATGAAGGCATACCAATTTTTACATTGACGTTCAAATTATGTGCATATGAAGTTGCAGCAAAATATGATATAAGTGACAACAACCTTCATTAAACATTTTCCCAAAAACTACAAACCATATTTTGTTGAAATGTTGCAAGTAAATTTGTAAGATATGAATGCCTCTATGATCCAAAAATCAGATTGTTTTGATACACGGATCATGAGATATAAACAAAATGGCTGTAGGTGAGAGTGCATGATTTCTTAAATTTTATGAACCAATTTATCTTGAAATCATCTGGGTATGTGTATTTTAATGATATGTCTGTGTTTTCCAGAGATCACAAGAATTGAGTTCATAGTTTTAAAAATATTATGGAAATCAATTTCTACACTGTGTAAAAATGAAATTGTATGCCTTAAATGAGAAAGAAAGTAGAAAACATCCATCATGCGTAGAAATTCCCCCCCCCTCTCTGAAAAATTAGCATGCCCTCATGCGATGCTAGAAAACAAATAAAGGTGGTTGCTACCATTTGTTGAATTCTATGCCTGGTGTAAAACAACATGGAATAATGGGGGTGTTGAGAATGAATAAGAATAACAATGGATGATAAAGAATATGGAGGACATGGTCATGAGAAAGAAATGAACGAAAGGAACACTCCCCCAAACTGAAAGATAATATGCCGCTAAAAAATGGGAAGTGGTAAAGATGTGGAATGAATGATGATAAATAATGCTCAATGGATATTCATTAAATTCTCCTAAATTCGTAATAAAACATAAAATTATGCTATGTTACCTCAAGTTTTACCGCCAAAAAGAAAAATGTGGAATGACATATATGTACTGGCAGTTGTTGAAGATGATATAGGCAGAGTTGGTGTTGAAAGTGATGCAAAAGGTGGAATCCAGGTAAGCACATAAGGTTTGAAGAATTGTTCACATTTGCGAGTTGCTCGAGCCTCTTAGTTGCAATAGTGTGGTCATGCTGTGAATAGAGTTCTGCCCATACTTGTTGTTTTCCTGTAAACAAATCACTATTTTGCATACAATGTTCTTGAATCCATAGTGTTAGTTTTGAATTGCAACATATTAAGATGCATGCAAAAATTTCAATCAGAAAAACCTGTGTATAAATGCAATACTAATATTTTGTCAAATCAACAAGTTATGGTAGAGTGCAGTAATCATATCGCATGCAAGCCCATAATGCATACATTCCCCCCTCCAATTGGAAAATGGATTCCATGACCATAAAACATATTAAACATGTTGTGCTAATGGCAAGGCAAAAGAATCAACAATACAACAATAAATGAAGCAGAGTACACATATCAATGATATGACGATGAGAGTTATGGTTATAATGAAAGCGGTGTGTAAAGATAGTTATGAATAAGAAATAGGACACTTTGGATTGATGATAAGTTATGCGAAAAAAAGAAAAAGAACAACAATATGTCAAAAAGATGCTTTACTGACGGTATTCTAGCTGAAAAATGATGTGATTAATCAAAAAACAATTTCTCATGCATAAAGTTTCAAAACAGGGAAAAAAATTAAGGAAACAACTTCTCTGGTAAAAAGAAAAAAATAAGAAAAGGGTATTATAGTGATAATTGACGATAAAATATAACTTCAATACCATAAGAAGAGCCTCTGCTGCCAGCAGGCGTCCATAGCCTCGGCAGGGGTTGCTTTTTAACCCATATGAGCCAGGATCCTATATTTATAAATGGAGAGTTAGTGTTGTTCTACAGAAGAGATCAGTGTGCTAGCGTGGTAACCAGATAACCACACTGCCATTCATTGGGATGTAGCAAAAGTGATCAGGCCGGATCGTGATGAGACCTCCTGTTCCAAGGATAATTTGGCTATCCAATGGATCATAACCCTGGTGTGGTGGCCATAATGGGAATGTCACTTAGTTACAGCCTTATGAACATGGTAGGCTGGCTCGTAATGAGACCCCCTATCTTCCATCTACGAACAAAATTTTCTCGTTAGTACACATTTTTATGATAAAAAGAGGGAGGCTCAGTACTCCTTAAGAGCAGGGATGGTGGAAGAAGTTGAACATGTCAATAGAAAAAAATATACCCATAATCTCATTTATTACACACGGAGAAGATTATAAGCAGGAAGGGTGGAACCAGCATGGCATTAAGATGATCAATTAGAATCATGTACAACAGAAAACAATGCAGTAAAGTAGTATATAAATAATTGTGTCCCTTTTGAAAATAATCTATCATCAAGGAGCTACCCTGTTAAAGATCATAACGTGAATGATATTAACTCGCTTCAATAGAATCCATAATTCTTGTCCTCATAAAAATAGTGTACTTCATGCCATGAAAGGGAATCAGTAAAATGTGGTTGAGATGAACTAGGAATAATCCCGCAAGAGGAATGAAGAGTTGCTCTCGAAAATACTCCCAAAGTGTTGCTCCTTTGAAGGAACAACAAAAACACTCAAAAAGCGTTGTTCTTTGTAAGGAACAACAAAAGAAATGCACACCAAAAAGCAAAAATACACATGAAAAAGTGTTGTTCCGTGTACGGAACAACGAAAAAACGCATGTGAAAAAGTGTTGTTCCCTAAGAGAAACAACAAGAAATGCGAAAATGATGTTCCTTTGAAAAGGAACAGCAAAAATGTAAAAGTGTTGTTCCTTTTTTGAAAAGGAACAACAAAGTGCAGAAGTGTTGTTCCTTTTAAAAAGGAACAACAAAAACGTGAAAGTGTAGAAGTGTTGTTCCATTTCGGAAAGGAATAGCAAAACGTGAAAGTGTAGAAGCGTTGTTCCATTTCGAAAAGGAATAGAAAAGCGTGAAAGTGTAGAAGCGTTGTTCCATTTCGAAAAGGAACAGCAAAGCGTGAAAGTGCAGAAGCGTTGTTCCATTTCGAAAGGAACATAAAAGCGTGAAAGTGCAGAAGCGTTGTTCCATTTCGAAAAGGAATAGCAAAGAATGAAAGTGCAGAAGCGTTGTTCCATTTCGAAAAGGAACAACAAAATGTGAAAGTGCAGAAGCATTGTTCCATTTCGAAAAGGAACAACAAAACGTGAAAGTGTAGAAGCACTGTTCCATTTTGAAAAGCAACAGCGAAACATGAAAGTGCAGAACTTTTGTTCCATTCGAAAATGAATAGTAAAACGTGAAAGTGCAGAAGCGTTGTTCCATTTCGAAAAGGAACAGAAAAACGTGAAAGTGCAGAAGTGTTGTTCCTTTTAAAAGGAACAGCAAAATGAACCGTGGAAAAGGAACAACTGACACAAAAGGTGCTGTTCTTTTGAAAAAGGAACAACAAAATGAAAATTCTATCCCTTTGAAAAGGAACAGCAGAAACAACAAAAGTGCACACAAATGTTATCCCTTTAGAAAAGGAACAGCAAAATGCACAAGCATAAAATGCAAGCACGCAAAGAATGAATTAGTTGTTCATTGTATTGATGTTGAGGATGGGTTACAGTTTGAATGAAGCAACACCTGAAACACAGAATATAAGAGAGATCAGAAAAGAAACAACATTTTATTAAAAAAAATAGTATGTAAATAAATAAATTAAGTTACAACAACTATGACATTATGTAAAAAAAATGATCTCTTTGAAAAAACATTTGGCAGCAGTGACAAGACATGAATCTTCAAATAGAAATCAATTCTTCATTTCTTCTATTATGAATCCGTTGGGTAATGAATTGGATGAAATTCCCCTGTTTCATTAAAATTTCTTTCAAAAATCACTCGTCCATAAATTGACCTTCTTTATTTTCCCAGGACTTGCAAAAAAACAAGTGTCTACCTATAATAAAACATTAAATGATGGAGAAAAAGAGGTGATCGGGCTCTCCTAATCCAAGAATTATGCAAAAAAACAATAAGTAGTTACTCTGTATAACAAATCCATTGATAAAATAACAAAGTAAAATTTATCTGTTAGTTGCAGGAGAGCAGTGGTTGACCATACTAACCAGCAGTGTTTTAATCATACCTTCTTTTTTTTTCATCCGATTTGAGTGATTCTGAAGCCAGATGAAAGCTAATTCAAAGGTATATCTCCAATACAAATGGGTTTTAAAAATTCAATGATATGATATGTCAATTTTAGTTAGAACAACCTGCATAACAGAGTCACTTTTGATTACCCAACTTAGACCAACAATTGATATTTCAAGCATAAATTTTTCGTTTGATGTTGGATTCGAATGATTCAAATTGGAAATGAAAGTATATTCATTTATTTATCTCCAATAGAATTTTTTTTTAAATACAAGAAGAATTGATAGGTCAAATACTCTAAGGAACAGCCAGAAAGACAAAGTTTTAAGGGTGCTGATTTATGATAGACAATCAGTATTTTGATCATAACTTCCCCATAAGATATCAAAATTGAGTGATTCCAATTTCATTGTAAACTAAATTCATAGGGGATACCATAGAAACATGTTTTAAAAATTAATTCATTTAGGCCTCGAAAAATCCATTGTCCCAACTCTGTTCCTAAGTTGCCGCTAGACACGTTGTCAATGTTTTGGTTCTAATTTTTTCGTTTCAAATCCAAATTGAGTGATTAAAATTGGGTTGGAAATTAGACATCAAGGGCTAATTAGTATAGAATTTTTTTTTTTTAATATTCCCTTTTGTTCCCTAAAAACATGACTATCTCGACTGTTTTTCCAAAAATTTCATCAAGACCGCAAGCCAAAAAATGATATTCGAGCATTTTTTCAAATTGGTGATAAAAAATAAAATGAGTGTTTGTAGAAATATTATTTATATTATAAATCATCTACATAAACAAATGAATTGAAACATTTATCACGATGTTGATTTTGATAGCATGTTGCAACAAAAAACAACGAGTTTTACATAAAAACAAAATATATTTATTTATTTCTTTATTTATTTTATTTTCTCCACTATCCTACTCTTCTTTCAGAATCAAATATGTTTATATATAAGAGTATTTCCAGTGGAACCATTTTAGAAATAAGGCTTCACGTATACACATACCCAAATTTGAAAAATGCATGTTAATGAATATTAGGGTATGAGAAGCCACCTTCCCTTAAATTTTGCAGTTCGACATTGTAAGCATGTTGTACTAGTTTATTGTGGTGAGGGTGTGGAATTAGTTGAGCAAGAAATTCAAAAGTAGAAATGTGAGCCATTTCTTACCATAACAGAAGATGTTCTTCATGTGTTTCTTCGAAGCTCCTTCTTCAAATGTTCCTTTCAATTAGTTAGTGAAAGGGGTGGTGCTTACATCACCACTTGAGTGAAATCATATTATTCATTTTTCAAAATTTCTAATTTTTTTTTAGTCATTCACACAGAAATTCAAACATCTATTTCTACTATAATTTCTTTAACAGTCCTGCTGGAAAGTGGGCGGGGGAGCAGGGCTTTTACATGCTCCGTACGTAGGTTCTTACCTTCCATTTTTAATACCCAATTCTCTCCTAGCAGGCACTCATCAGATACACACTACTCCTTAGAAATGGCTCCACTCTCCCCGGCAACGGCGCCAACATGTCGAGCGATAAAAAGGTGTCTTTTTAACTCCTAATTACCTTCACATTAATTGTCAACCCAGGGACGACTTTTTATTTCAAGAGTGTACTCAGTCTGAAGCAGCTATTTACTCAAGAGTAATGTTTTGCAGTATAGTGCTTAAAATCCAAAAGTAAATGAAAGCTGGAAACAAAATATAATTAGAACAGAAAGAAACTAAAAATTTTTGAACTAAATCATTCACTCAAACAACCACCAATCGAGGATACAATAGCAATAACTCATTCCTCTAGATATTTATGCAATTGAAATCAAACTAGAACAAAGCAATCAATCTGGGAACGAGGAAGCAATAACCAATATTCTCTACAGTTGACAGTCCTGCTTTAAAGCAATTAAAAGGAAATCGAAATTGAACTAAAGTTGCTATTGAAAGTAAATTAGGAAAACTCTTTAAAAGCAAACTCTTTGCAATGAATCAACAGAAATGAACAACAAAGCTTCATCTAACAAAAATGATTTATTAATGGGAAGGAATAGCAATGCTAAAATACTAGAATTAAACAACAATCTTAAATGGAACCAAATAGCAAAACAAAGTAATTAGAAATACGCAGCAACTATAAATGTAATTGAATCAGCAACCTTAATCCAACAGCATGAACATTAATCGCAATTATTGAAGCAATAGCAATCGCAGTTATAATTGAATAGTAACTTAATTGAACAGCCATTGCAATTATAAATAAGAAGTAATTAAATGAACCACAGTCTTAATTAGACAGTGCAGTATTAGATCAGAATTAATAGCAGGACATTTATAATTAATAATTTTGTCACTAACGCAATCCAATTATGATTTCAGTATAACGGAGCAATTCTGCGAAATGTTCATAAACAAAAGATTACTGAACAAAACAATTTAAGGAAATGAAAAGGGAATCAAACCATCACACGGAAAAAATCGGAAAGATAAAATACAACAGCAGCATACTCCACCAGAGGCTGGGCCCTTAGCCGCCAGTGGATGCTGCTGGGCTACTTCAGATGAGAAGAATGAACAACAACCCTTTTATTTATTCATCATCAAACTGTGAAATCATTACAGCAATCGAAGTTTTGAGAATTACAATGGTAATGCAACAATCTCCTTTTCCTCCTATTCTATGCTATCCCATCATCATTCTTGAATTTTGAATTTTGAATCCTCAATTCTCCATCATTTTCCATCCCCATCTCTGATCTCTGTTTTCATTTAAATAGAGAGAGATCAGAGAGAAGTTACAACAAATATAATTACAACATGATTTCTATTACAAAATTGGATTGTTTCCAACCAATTGATCAACAAGAGCAAGGCGAATTTGGCTTTGCAGTTGAGATTTGGAAAAACGACCACATAGTGAATCTGAGAAAATCGTGCTCAAATAACCCTACACTTCTCTCAATACAAGCTAAATTTTGGAAAACCATTTCACTTGAAGGTAATTTGGTCCGTTCTGGACAAAACCCATGTTCCAGATTTTCCAGATTCTTCTTCATTTGCTCAGAATCTCAACCGCACAACTGTCATTTCTTATTCTAGCAAATTTCTGAGTTCGAATATTTAATGATCAAATCTTCTATCTGGAAGTTGTATTGGAGGCTAAAAATGGTGAATGATGTTCCAACCAATTTATTAAAACTATTATTGATAGAATCATGCATAATCATCAATTTATTAGAAATAAAGGAGAATAAATAATATTCATCCATAAGAGCATAAATCATTATAAAATAGAATTATATGATAAATTATGATACATGATGTGATGAAGAATGGTAAAAATGGGTGGAATAAATGTTCAAAAGTGATAATAACAATGGCATATTAACGACCCAACAACCACCACCAGGGCACTTAGGATGTTTGCAAATAAGATGTTTAATTCATAAACTATCTCGGAGATTGACTAAAGCAGCGTTTATCTAATTTGCGGTTGCATAGAAAAAGCAGTTTAAAGGCTAGCTGGCATAACTTTAGGCTCTATATGTAGTTTATAAAGTAAACAAACTAGAAACAAGAAAACAAGCTATTCGCTCCACAGTGGAGTTACCATTTTGTTATTGAGAAAACTAGTGTCGATTCAGAGTTGCTAGTCCCACTAAGACGGGTAGCTATCTTAGAAACAAACAAACTAAAGTTACTTGCATTTTCCTTTATGATAAATAGATGAGAGAGAAGTAGAGAGTACCAATTTCAGTCTTCTACTTGGCTCCTTGCTTGTTTCCTCTCCCCTTGGACAGATCTTTGCCACTCCTTCCTCACTTGTCCCGCTTCAAAGAACACCTGTAGAGTCAAAGCAACATAATACCATCAAAGCATAGAGATCTATAATCATAAACAATATAGGATCAGATATATATTGGGCATACAAATGCATATATCAATTCAATATTCAAATACATACAAGAATATGGAGGAAAACTCAAATAGCTTTATTGATAGAAGTAGTAAAAGAGAGGATTACAACCCATTGATCTGACCCAGCACCATCCTCCCAGCATGAAAGCCCTTCTTCACCTCATGAAAAGCTAGATCACCCAACACTATGATGTTCCACAAAGAAACCAATAGCACTTCCTCACAAGATGCAAAATTCGAGCCCCTGGATCTCTACGATGAGGGATCCATATATAGATGTTTGCAGGTGGGTGGGTCAGCTTCTGAGATTTTGATTAGTGTCATTTATCTGATAGTTCTCAGTTCCACTTGGAGATTTCATGATCTCTTACTCATCCCTAGGTGAATTCAGAGAGGCAAGTGTCACAGGAGAAGTTTCTAGAAGATTCCATGATCATCCACCTTGCAAAATGTCTCTGCCATTTGTCTACTATCACCCATCGCACCCTATAGAAGGGATTTTTAGTATGAATCGCACCCCCCATGTGCATTTGGTGGGATGCATCGCACTTTGACCATGGAGCAGGTGAGATGGTCCAGTTTTGACCAGTGCTGAGCAATTTTTCATGGAGAACTTCTGGGAGATGATGTAATCAGCTGAGCTTGTTCCTTTAGGGTATGAAACAACACTTTTAGGGACTTAGAAGCCCTTGGTTTATGGACATATAATATTGGGGTTGCAGTGCCCAAATATTTCTATAACACCCCCTCAGACTGCCACCTAGATCTGGCTCAATCTATGGATCATCATGCAGCATATTAGATTAGGGGTTTATCAGACTGATGTCGTCTTGTCATGAGTGGATTGTAGATGCAGGAACTCTATCATGCTATGGCAAGATGATGAAGAATGAGATGGATAAGGAGGACATGCTAGAAGACACACATGGAGATGAAGAAGTAAGATGATCATCAGGCGAGAAGACAAAGGAGCACTAGATCACAACATAAGATCAAATATCAGGACTGTATGAAGACTCCATCTGATTCACAACCCTTTTGAGGGTGAATATGAAGAACACGACCTATATCTCATGAAGATGAAGCATTACACATATATTTTTGAATACAAAGGAGCAGCAAGAATGTATCAACATTGATAAAAAATTCTTTGTTAGCAATGTCATGCCATGTCATGTTGTGAGTCATCATATGCCAAATCATTCTTGTGGATTATTTAATTTTGATTCGAAAATGTATTGTAAAGTGGAAGTCCAAAGGACATCTATAAAAGATGAAGAGTGTTAGGGCCTAAATCTACCTTAGGCTGAGAAAGGCAGGTCTAGGATAACATCAAACCACGCTTAACCTGGTAGCTAGCCCTACCAAGTTGGGAGAGGGCTCTCTCCTTGTCAATCTCAATGAAAATATGGCAAGTAAGGCTTGAGATGATTGATATGAATACTAATTTTAGGCTAGGTATGTTTTCTCAGAGGAATTTGATTGATTTTAATGGTTGGTTGCTGGATCAGATGGGGAAGGCAGCTTTGGGTCTGGGAAATCAACACAGATTTGCAGAGGCTTCTATGGGGAGAGGTAGGCAAGTGTTTTAGCACTTTGAAATGAATGTGATGTTGAGTGTAAAAACTAGTGAGGAGTTGGAGAGAGCATGCAAATGTCATGATTCCTCTTCAAACAACAGAAAACATTTAAAACTAAATAAAACCCCAAGGCAGAGCACTGAACATCAATGGATTCCACCCTTTAATCTTGATTCATTTAGTTATGCAGAAAAAGAGAGATGACGGAACATATGCACATAAGATAAATTGAATAATAGAGGAGAAAACAATGTTTATTCACATTATCACAAGAATCCCACAAAATGCTACAAAACCCTAGTTCATTTCCTTTCCAAACTATAGAAGTGATTCATAAAGTAGCTCAATGCATCCACAAGAGTCCAACCCTGACAAATGACTAAGAAAGTACAAGATATAGGCATCAAACCACCTATTCTAGCCATCAGGGGTCGAATCCATGAGTCAAAGAGCTGTTTCAACAAGATCTAAACTAAGAACTGAAAAATAGGCAGTGGAACAGCTTGCCTCTAGAACTATGGAAACTTATTCATTTCATCCTCAAACCAACTCTAACTGATGTATCTACCTCCTTAAGTCATTTTTCATCATTTTTACATAATGTTACATGAATTACAGATCTATCCTAATGATGAGCCACAGTGGAGGGCTCGAAACGTCGATACAAACAAATCATGGATGTGAAAACTCCGGAAGAAAACAACACACAAAGCACTAATCGCAGAAGCCTCAAAACAATAAGTTACATCATGAATTTACCAAAGAGAGAAGAAAAAGTCAAACTAGTAGAAAACTAGGCGAAATTCTAAGTTTTTGAGCAAAATTGGTAAAATTTTGTCTGATGCACAGTGCCACTTCAAGGCTGAGTTGGAAGGCCTTCCCCTTCACCAAATTAGGTCCAAGATGGCTTGTTGGAAAGATATATCTGTATATCTTCTATAAAAACTAAAATTTTTGGATTTAGAGTCCATTTTCCCCTTCACAAATCACTTCTCCCAAGACTGCCTCCTGTGGGTCCAAAAAGTGGCAAAGAGGGCATTTTTTTAGGTGTATTTTGCCCTTTAGGTGACCCAGATCTCCTCCAAATTTCATGAAACTTTTTGGGTTTCAGTATTTTCCCATGAGGAATCCAAAAATTCAATCCATTTTGCAAAATTCCAAGCCAGATCAATGCTCAGCGCCAGTGGTGTTGTGCATCAAATGAAAATTCTTGTGTTTTGCATTTAAAAATTGTGAAATGACAAAATTTCTCAAAATTGCTTCAAATTAGGCAAGAAGAAAGCTTACTAATTGATTTTCTGAGCCAAGGAAGCTTCAGCCAAAATTTTAATTTTATCTTTCTCCTTTTTGGCTTTTAAGGCTCTCTTTAACTTACCTTTTAGGCTTTTTATCCTTGTCTTGCAAATCTTATTCCGAGCTAAGTAATGGTAAGCCATGTGGTGCAACATTTTCTTATCCTTGTTAGCCTTATCAAGTAGCTTCTTAAGGTGGATATTCACTCTTTCCAACCATGATTCTCGGTCAGCCTCTATCTCTTTCTCTAGTGATGTCATCTTGATTTTTCTTCTTTTTGCTACTTGTCGATTTTCCCTAATGGTTTGTAGCTCCATAATTGTTTGTTTGTCCTCCAATTTCTTGTTCTCTTGCTAAAGGAAGTTAATGATCCACTTAGCCCTCTCAAGGTCAAATGATAAGGCTTGGATCTCAGCTTCTTTCTCTTTGATGATCACATCCTTAAGCCTTGAGCTTTGAGAGCCCAAATCAATGTCATCTTCCTCAACCGAAACAAAGTCCTTGTCTTTCCCTTTAGAAGGCCCTTCATAATGCAATTTTTGCTTTCCTTTGTCATGTACCTATCTTGATGAAGAATAAGGCAAAGCCCCTTTCACCCCAGGTGAAGGTAGCACTTGTCTGTGATCTGATGAAGGAAACGAGACCCCTTCCACCCCTGGTGGAGATAATACTTGTTTGGCAGCTATAAAAAGTCTCCTAGTGCCTTCTTCATAAGTTATAAACATAGGAATGTGAGCCTCTTAAGTTTTTCTTTCAGACTCTCTTTGTTGCCTGGAAGGTTCACCTACCTCTTGAGGATATGCAAAAATTTGAGGCCCCTTGAAGATTTCATGGGCAATGAAGGTTTCACATGGCACCCCCAATTGAGTGAGCTAATGCAAAACAATAATCTTGATGACAGAAAAGTGATAAATACTGTTGAGCTATTGTGGGTATGATTTTCTCTTTGCAATCACAGTCATCCTCTCTATGTTTTTGCAAATGAAATATAGAATTCTCATCATTCTAACCCTGGTGAAGTGCATAAGTAATCTAATATGATAGGCATAGATTCTGGAGAACCTACCCTCACATGTGAAGTATTTGATGGGGAGTTTCATAAGTGGAACATACTGGTCCTCCAAGAATTTGAAAGGAAATACCCTGCTCAATTTATCATGATATTTGGCCTTAATATATGGTTCATAATGCTGCTTGGTGATATTCTATCTTTTGTTCCACCTTTCCCCTACATCTGTCATTCTAGTTGCTTCTGCAATAATGGCTGGTGAAAGCGTGAAATTGATGCCAGCAAGGTGTACCATATTATTTTCCATGTTTATGACAAATTGCCTTGCTAGTTCATGATGATACTTAACCCTCTCAACCATCTCACAAAACTCAAAGCAATATTGGTATCTGAAACAAGTGGTAGCAAGGGGGAAAGCAAGGAGTTCAACAATTCTAATAGGTTCCTCTCTGATAAATTTCCCACCCTTATGAGGTCTCCTAGGCTATACATTTCTTTCTCTTGAACTGTCACTTAGTGTTTCTTCTTCATAGCTTGACTCATTGTTTCTTGCCATGGTGCTTTGTGCTTGTCTTAGGGAAGTGATATGATGATAATATAGTGGAAAATGGTAATGAGGGAGGACAAGGGAGATGAGTATGAAGAGATTCTACTAATGGAAAATGGAGTTTGGGGAATGAAGTGATAAGTTTTGGGAAACTAGGTTTTAGTGAGGGATTTAGGGTTTGATGAAGGGAATGAGTTGTTTTAGGGGAGTGGGATATGGAAAATGGGATCAATGGAGTGATTTAGGGCAATGGAAAAGAGAAAAGGGTTTTAATGATATGGATTGTGATTATGGAGTGAAAGTTGCACAATGGAATGGAAAATAATGAAGACAAGCTAGGGTTTCACTTTCAACATGAAAAACTCATGAAGGACACAAGTATGACATCAAATTCAGCTCTAGGACAATGATCACTTACTTGTATAATAAAAATGTAGCGTTTTTGAGGGTTATTGAACAATTTGGAATGTTTTGGAAAGTTCTAGACTGATGCGCAGCACACTGGGCCCAATGCGCAATGCCCTCTTGATGCACAGTGCTTGTGCAAATTAACACTGGCAGAAAGTCACTGATGCGCAGCGCTAATCTGATGTGCAGTGCACAGCCTCTGATGCACAGCACACTACAAGTTTGCTTGGAAAACAAGATTTTTGGCTTCCTTAGCTCAATTTGCCTCCAAATCACGATTTTTTGCTCTCCAAGAGTATTTTTCACAATAAAATGATAAATGGCACCCCTTTCACTTTATATATGGATGAATTTTAATTTTTACTTATTCCAAACCCACTTTTCTAATGTCAAAGTCATGTTTGGTCATAAGCTCTATTTTTTCATTTGAATTGACTTTTCTTTATCACTTGGTAAACTAATGCATTGATGCTTTTTCTTTTGTCTACAGTGGCTGGAGTTGGCAAGGTGAGCAAGGGTAGCAACTGGAACTTATTACATACAGAAAATATTTCAAATTACATAAATTTTGTACATAGAAATTAAAAAAAAAAAACTTTGTTTTCACGTCAAAATAGAGTTTTGAGGTAAAATCATTTATTGAGCATATCTTTAGTGAAATTTTTATCTTATGAACTTATTAGACCTCCTCATGTGGCTGCTGACCTTTTATTGGGTTTTTGATGACCATGGTGGCAAACCCTAGACCCAATGAGACCTAAAACCCTAAAAATGATTTTGGTAAATGGAATGAAATAAAATGATAGTAAATGACCTGAACATGTAAAAACAGGCCAACAGGTAAATGCCATGAGGGAAATTGAAAATGAACCACTACCATCAGTTGATCCATGACCTAATGGAATGCATCTAATCGGATGGCACACCTAATATTCATGCAAAAAGAGAAATTTGATCACTGATGGAAGGATGAAGATACCGACACTAACAAAGAGTCACGTAAACTTGAAAATTCATAGGAGGTCAAACAGTCATGAGGGTAGTAAAGGAGTTAGAAGTGAGGTGAAGCATCACCCCATTGGTTATATATAAACCCTCATTATATGAGCAAAGGAATTTTCAACTTGGCTCCTCCTACAATCCATTAGAGAGACATACTAGTTCTTTTGGAGAGCAAGGACTGACTCCAACACTTCATTATTGGAACTAGTGGTGTTCACTGTATACATGTGTCTTGGAACTTTGACTTAATATTATAAGCCTTATGGCCAACGTTCTTCATGCATGGATTATGAATATTTGTAAGACTAATATGTGAATGTTTGTAATTCATGTTTTCTTTCATCTATGCTAAAGTAGTTGAACTTTTTCGGTTATTTTGGTACTTATCATATTGATTATAATGTGCTATAATGGTAATTATCATTGTCACATCCTCCTGGACTATTCCGCAAGATATTAGATATATGTTTCTTGTTGTAATGGTTGCAATGACCATCGCATCTTTATGGATTATTTCGCTAGATGTTGAATGGATTATTCTTGTTTATGTGTGTCTCTACTAAGGTGGTACTATTACCTTTATCTTAGAGGCTCACTTCTCTTCCCCCTTCTAATTAAAATAAATTTGACACACATACGACTGAACACTCACCAGTCACATACCCTTGCTTTTCAAAAGCACATTTGCACTCCTCTCTCCTGCTGACAGTTAGAGCCAAGGAAAATCTATAAGAATATATGGAAGCCAAGTTGATACCCCATATGGGCTCCTATTCCAAATGATGTGAGGTCTAATTGGGACTTCACATCAGGGAGACCCCCTTGGTTGATGAATTTCCCTGGCACTTTGTCTACCTCCTTCTGGAACTTTGTTCCCTGGTACTTCGTCCTTCCTCTGACACTTCGTTCTTCCTTCCACTGTTAGTAGATCTTCTAGAAAAGATATGTTATCTTTTGTATTTGTTGGTATCCTTCACCTAAGGATAGTCCTTTCTTCTCTTGACCATTCGAGCTCCTTCTTGATGTATAGTGGTAGGCTTAGTTTGACAACACTGCATCCCTAATTCTCACATATGTGAGAGGTACCCTAAAGAATTAGGGTCATTTTTCCTTCGCTAGAGAGATAGGATTCTTTTATTGACTCAGGAGGCCTTGTAGGCCTAGTTTCAAACCCAGACAACACTAGTTCATGGACAGTTTCTCCTTGCTATCATACCTGTAGATTTGACCACCCTTTCTTCGCACGTGTGACAGTTTCTAGCCCTAGAAATAGTCGTCTTCACTTTGGATTTTCTCCTCCTTCCTTCATTGCACTAGGAGACATATTCTGCATCCTTCGTTACCCTTTTTTAATAGCCTCTTTTAAATATTTCAGAGCTACTTGGTTAGCGTTGTAATGGAGTGGACAACCTCTATATATAGAGGATTATCCCTCCTTTCAGGCCGACTTGTTATGCTTACTTCAAATGACTTCTTTGGTGGTGTCACATACTTGTAAGAGACTCTTTGATGGTGCCTTTGATTAGGAGGAAACTCGACTTTGTTTTGTGGAGTATTCTTTGACTTCTATACTTGGTGCAACATTCCCTTGAGGTCTTCAACATTTTCTTTTGACTAATTGACTCACCTATAGCACTTTAACTTGTGATAGACCTATTTCAATGAACAAGAAACTCATTGACATATATTATAAAAATAATATTTCTTTTCTTGAATAAATACAAATATCAAAAGTACATTTATGAAGACCGAACCTAGTTACATTTCCTTCAACACCTTCACAATTCCAACTCCTTCAGTTTTCTTCTAGTGATAACTTCCACTCTTATACGTTTTAGTCCTTCACAACAACATCATATATGTTGGCACTATATTTTATGCAGTATCACTATTCCACCTTTGTGACTTGGTACTTTTGATGAGGATCAGTTATGCAACATCATTAATCAACGAGTGTTCTTGCATCAATGATCATATATTGATATATATATGATATTGAGACACTGCTCCACTGTGTTCTTTTGAGGCTATGATATGATGATCCATTATGTATTCTACAACTCGTTCCATTCACTTATGTATACATTCTAGATCCACTTTATACTTGATCAACGAACATGATTTATTACTTCTGAGCATGGGTATGCCCACCTCAAACATGATTTTTCTCTCTGAATCCTTACACATGTATTTGATGAGTTGGAATCTCATGATCTCCTATTGGATTTTCAGATGACTCCTCTCTTTATGCTTAATATATTTTGGCCATCATGCACCCCTTCTAACCTCATAATTAGGGGGTATCTATTATAACATCATTTAGCACTTCTATAGACTTTATGCTCTTATGTGGTATTGGGTAGCCTTTTCCCATGCATAATTGATCCTATATTAAAAAATCATATTTCAAATTCCATACACGACTCTGCCCATTTAAAATGGCGTACATACGTGGGTTCTACAACTGCATACCTGCATATACCTTTTTAAATATGAAAAAGTAAAATAATATGCTATTTTCGGGTGGGGTTCACGAGTTTTACTGAGAGCCCACCTATAGAAGCCCATAGCACAACTAAATTAACTAATTTTAGGTAGTATATATACACCCCTTAGGTAGGCCTAAAATTCATAAGAGAGGGGATATCGACATTATACCCATTTTTCTCCTAGAACAAGTCTGATTTTCCCATGCCTCTTGCACTAACAATCTCTATGGAAACCATGGTTTCCTTTGCAGAGATGTTCATCATATTTATAGCATCTCCTCTCATTTGTTAGAGGTGTTGTCTTTGTGGCTTGGGCTGGACCGATATGAAGGAAGGCTTCGTCGGTGCTTTGACTTGGATCAGGTTGTACCTTTCATGTACTTCTTATTGATTATTAATAAAGAAGATCATGTATTGTTCTTGATATGTTATTGTCTCATGAATAACAATTTGGATGTTTATATATGATGATCTAATATATCTTTTATGTATGGACATTGAATTATCTATCGTGTATATGCTTCTCTAAAATTATTTGCAGGTCTACTTGACTCTCGAGGAAGAAAAGTGTTTTGACCCTACGGGAACATCATCAAAAGTAGGACCTCCGAGTATGCTTCAAATTCCACATTTAGTAATTCACATGTTTGGCATGTTTTCTTGACTGCTCTTTGTTGATTATCTTGTTCTGCTCTATTGAGGTTGTCAACCCTTACCTTAAGGAACCTTTCATTACCGTGCATATTTTTTTGTTCATGTTTGTGTACTTAATTTATATGTTGGTGTTAATGTGTATATTGTTAAGTCACATTAGATATGTTCGTTTAATGTGCTTGCAGATAGATGTGTATGTGATAACAATTATCTGACATAAGATTTATATTAATTTGAGGATGTGTGTGGTGATGATGTTAGATTAGAATGTTTATGTTATGTTAGATGTGATCACGATGATGATGCCCTATTAGATTATTAGATTTTTGTGCTAGCTAATGATGTTTATATGTGTTAGAAGTGTATATAATTAGATGATCGTAGTGAATTCGAATGTGTATCTTAGATGATGTTTATGATTGTTAGATGGTTATCATCATGATGTTTATTTTTATGAAATAAAATTTATTATAGATTATGTATTGGATAACTTATATCAAACTATTATATATGAAATTGCATGCAAAACGTCTTCAAAGTAATGCAAAGATATTTTTATAAATTACAAAGTTTAGCATGGTTAAAACTATGATTGTAAAATGAGGCTAGATTTAGGCTAGTATAATATATATGTAGTTGACATTGAAATATTTTATTTATAATTCATGTTCTCCATATTAAAATGTTAAAATATGCTTCCTCATAATATTTTCCTATATGTATACATTTAATTATTTTAATTATTAATATTTTGTAAAATATTACATATCAAAATCCATATTAAACATTGAAAATTTTACCAAATGTCCCTCATACATTATATTAGAAAGAAACTTTTAATGGAATAAGAATTCTCTCAATCTTTTTCACTAAATTGAAAATATAAGGAAATTTTCTATTTAAATTACTTTACTTTTCTCTATATAAAGTATCTATAAAATTATGTTAATTAATATGGACACTGAAATATTTTATTTATGGTTGTCAGTAAAATATTTATTGTTATACATGCATTTTTGTTTTAAATCACATGTAAATGGAACATAGAATGAATTACACATAATGTAATAATGCAACTTGAGTGGGCCTAATGGTTAAGAGCATGTGTTTCCTCGTAAGAGGTCACAGGTTCAAAACTAGAGGGGATAGAGTATGTATGCCTTCGTAGACTTAGCACATGAGATTTTCATGCAATTTAAAATTAACATTTATTGCAACTCTTACAAATTTAAATTATAAATTTCTCTCTCTAAAGATCACGATAAAGAAATGTAACATGACAAGGCTTCATGTGAAGTTACTTATAGTTGGAGATTTCCTCTATTGGAAGTTCTCCCTTAAATAGATAAGTGAATTTTTTTCACCAATAATAAATATGAGTTAAATAATACAAAAATGATAATAAATTAGATTTCAACTTTTTACAAATAATATATTTGATTATTTCTTAATGAACAACTCCAAAATTATTCTTGTTTCCACATACTTATCACGAGATAGTCACTAAAATTCATGTTTTCCACATTTCTCCTAGCTAATATTACATCATGTTCACAATGATAAAGACATGTCTACTTTAAATAATTTAGTTATAAAATCATAAAAAATAGATATTTATTTCACATAATCTAAACAGGAGACGAAAATGCATCACCAAGTCTATTTGAAAGTCAAATAAATGCCTCTTAATCACCATCACAAATTTGGTATGTTCATATTTGAGAAGGGTTGTGATCTTGAATCCTTAATTTTTTTTTTCTATGGAAAAAATCAGTAACTTTCTATTAATAAAAACAAAAAGTTACATTGTGTAGATGCATTAAAGAATTAAAGGGTTGTCCCATGGGACCAGTGTGCATGACACACATAGTAGCGAAGCTACCAAAGAATTTAAAATAAAAATAAAATTACAAATTACAAATTGTCAAATAAAATGGACTTTTCTTTTTTGCCTTTTTTCTTTGAACATTTTTCCAGAACCCAAGTGATGGAGCAGAGGTGACAATATGAAACTCATTATTTCTTGTAGATATTGGGATATCTTTGTCTAAATATGAGCTTTCAGATACATGAGATCGCTTAGTTCCACCTGTTAGTGTCGGTCTTAAGCCCTCCATCAGTGATCAATTGCTCTTTGCATATGCATGGTTAGGTGTCTCATCAGTGTCAATTTTGCATCCCACTAGGCATGCCATAACACTGAATGGAGGAAGCTAGTCTTTTTTCCCTTCTTGGCTTTGCTGGATGAGGTCATACTACAATGTAATTGAGTCATACTTGTCATTATTTTGTCTTGAGATCCCATGGTCATAGGTCGGGTTTTGAGTCAAAATTATGTCAAGGTCACGAGTCAAGGTCAGTGAGTGCCCAGCAAGCCAGAGGGAGGTATGTACATATGTTTCATTATTACTTTCATCAGCTACAGATCATTTTATGCCTTGGATTTAAAAACCCTGTTTTTAAGTCCAAGGATCATGACAAATTTGTAAAAATAAAGAAATTCTCAGAAAGTTTGCTAAAGTGCCGGCAACAAACCTGGTTCCTTCTCCACAGTTCGTCAGATGGTCAACCTGCAAAAACAACGAAGTCAAACGCATCAAAAGAGCTCATTTCAGGACAAAATGACTCCAAAACAGTGTGAAAAAAGAATGTCAAAGTATAAACATTATAAAGTGGGTTTTTGAGTTTAATATTTTTTTTTAAATGGAAGCATATAAAGGTTAATTCCCTCTTTAAAGACTCTCATTGTGCATTTTTCAAACAAGAAATTTACAAGACAAAGGCAAAAAAAGACAATTTCGGGCAGCATTCAGCAATTTTAGTGCCTGAGAGGTGCGCGGACATCTGGGAGAGGTGCGCGGTTACCTGGGCAGTGCGCGGCTCTAAGAGAGCCATTTTTCTGAAGAAATTTACAAGCGCGCGGACATCTGGGAGGTGCGCGGACATCTGGGAGAGGCGCGCGGACATCTGGGCAGCGCGCGGATTTCTGGGCATAAAGAGCCATTTAATCATCAAAACCTCTTCCAAATTTGCCTATATTTGCTGAGGTATGTCTACTCATGTGCTTTATGGTGGTGTGATGATTCCAAAGGAGGATTACAATCATGATCTAATGCAAGAAATCGATGGAGGAATGATGGGTGTTTTGCTAGTTTAATGTTTTGGCGGTTTGTTTGTTTTCAAGGCAGTTTTTCCTTATATATCCCTCCTTTCATTTTCCCATTGATAATCACATGTGTTTATATGTCATTTTTATCGATCTCATGTGCAAATTAAACTTATAAACCCTACCTATAAATTCTACCCTTTCCCCATGCCATACGCTCAAGCCCTACACCATCACACGCAGCAAATTATGAATTTAAATTGCACAGCAAATCAAGGAAAATAAATAAAGAATGATGACAAGGCATGCACACAAGAGTTGTAAAAACAGTAAAAATGCCATTTGCATAGCCTTATAAAAAAAATAAAGAAAAATGTCATCTTGCTGTGTATATGTTTTAGGTTGCAAGCTATGTTAAAGTCATGACAAAAATCCATTAAATGCACAGCTGCATACCTATAAAAAAGATCAGTTCTGTTGTGACTAGGGTTTTGCATTAACATGGTATTCTTCCCCATCCTTAAGACTCTGTTTTTCCCTATATATTCCCCATATGAAAACCTAATTCAATTGCATTTCCCTTCATGAAAAACTCCTTATGCAAATTGAATGTCCATCCCAATGTCAAAGCATACAGTGAAACCCTAATTCCCAATGACAAATGCAAAAATGAAACTACCCCTGTTAAATGAATTGCTGTTACGAAAACTAGTTGGCAGTGATTATAAAAAGGATTTCATTGTCCCCCTAAACCTAATCTTTTCCCTAATTCCCAAGTTACCAATTCCCTCTCCCTTCCTCTTGCAATCCAATACCCTAACTCCCTGTTTCCCAAAGCATCAAATGGCCAGTCCAAAAGTTATAAAAAACAGAGTATGCTCCTCAAAGACATGCAAAAGCAAAATGAAATGAGCTGCCTTTTATTTGTACATAAGTGATGCTGCACTATCCTCTTACACCATGATATCCTCCCCTCCATCATGAAGATTTTCATTGTCCTTTCCCTTGATTTAAAAAAAAAAAAAAAACACAGTTTCCCTAAATAAAGTATTGATTTGCAAATGTTGAAAGATGGAATGACATATTTAGCATTATGTGATATTTTCTTTCAGAATTCCCTGCTTATATATATATATTTTCCCTTTCCTATATGTAAAATTCCCTCCCCTAACATATCCCTCATGATGTTTCCCCTTGAAAACAGCATACTTCACAGCATTTTGCAGGCAGGGCAGCGATCATTTTGACTTGTTTATTCCACCTTTGCTCAATAACACCATGTCAACTACTGAGACTAATGAGCAAGGTGATGACCTATCATCATCTACTGAGATTGAGACACAGCGGAGGCCTCGTAGGGGAGGCAAGAGTGGCCAACACAAGAAAAGAGCCCACATCATTGACGAAGTTGCAGGCTTGCCCATTGGCAGTATCTTGTTTTCAGCACATGGCTTGTTATCAGTTTTGTGAGAGGTTGTCACACATTCAACATCACAGAGAGTTGGCCCGGTTGTTTGTCCTACATCTCCATGACAGGCAGGTCACCCTTGCAGGGGTGAATTTTTTATTTTCTCCAGAGGCTATCACAGAGGCTACCGGGATACCCAATGTGGGTGAGGTGTGGTTGAAGCGCAAGTGGCTGGACTTTGTATATTATGAGCCGTATGTCAGGGCTTCCTGTATGCATAACTTGACCAGGACCTTTCCCATCAAGTTCCTCCGAGCAGAGTATATGGATATCATGCGACTTATTATGCACTACTTCACATGCGAGGGGAGATTCGCACGAGTATCATCTTATCATATACGCATATTGATGCACTTCACCCGAGTGAGAGTCATGAACATTGCAGCGTACTTATTCCATGACACTCAGAGGTTGACCGCTCTTTTTCAGAGACAGACCCCAGCACAGCAGTTGCGGAGCTTATGCCATCATGGTCTCATTCAGCTAGTAGTTTCCCATCAGCTGAGCCAGCAGGGCAGACTTCATTTCTCATGAGGTCTTTTCAGCGCTTTCACGGTCACAGCCAGAGCCAGAGGGAGCACATCCAGAGTCACAGATTATTCATGAGGAGGGAGGTCCATCTCACCAGGCAGAGATTATGGTGCCGACACATCTTGTTCCCCCACTACAGTGTACATATCGGAGAGGTCATAGGACCTTGTTTGCAGCTCGACGAGTACTTTCTCCACACCAGGTGGAAAGGGTCTCGTCTTCATCTTCAGAGCAGCGAGTGTTATCTCCACACCAGGTGGAAGGGGCCTCGCTTCTTTCAGCAGCACAGGTAGCAGAGAGGGGCAAACGACCCATGGTTGAGGAGAGAGTGTCCGGTGCTCCAGTTATTGATCTAGATGATGATTCTCCTACCCCAGGGCTCAAGGATATTATCCAAGAGCAGAGCGCCGAGATTCAGTCACTGCAACGAAAATTGTACATGTCAAGATGGATAAACACATATTTGGAGCAGCGTAACAAACAACTAGAGGATGAAAAAGAGCTTGATGAGATATGGAGGATCCGTAGTGATCGAACTTTGCAGCGTAGGAGGCCTGGTGACTTACTACGTGTTGATCGGGAGTCCATGCTTATTCGTGTAAATGCACATTTGGAGAAATTGTTGGCAAAGGAAAATCATGACAATGCGCTGCTACGTCACATGAAGACACATTATTGGGCAAGACTGCATGTTTCTAAGGCAAGAAACAAAATCCTCCAAAGAAAGCTGTCAGAGGCCCGTAAGAGGAAGAAGAAAAGGACAAATCCACTATCCATCTTGGCTGAAGCATCCTTCATTCATCATGATATTGATCAGCCTTGATCCAGCATCAAGATATGAAAATTTTG
>APFE031523602.1:4138-19832 GCA_000404065.3 Pinus taeda | reverse complement strand
CCCTCCTTAGCTCCTCCCCAGTCTTTCCATCCCATTGAAATCCAGATTTAATGCTAAATTTCATGCCTACCTTGCCTCCGTTAATAATCTGTGTTGTTCATTATATTTTTCTGTTTCAAACTGTGATCTTGCCCATTCAGCCCAGAAAAGCCCCGTCATTTAATTAAAAACCCCAAGCAAACCTTCCTATATCAGTTTACTAGCCTAAGATCTTCATTTCTAATTGGTCAGCTTATCATATTGAAAGATCTATCAAATCTGACCCGAGAGAGCCTTCTCATACCTCGTAGGGCTAGCTACGAGGTGAAATGGTTTGATGTAGCCTTGAAGATTTGCCTTTCTCAGCCTGAGGTGAAATCTCAAGCGCTAACACCACCTGTGCCTTGATTGTTGTTATTCCCCTCTACTTGGATTTCAAGGATCGGAATAACTACTGAGTTATTTGGAATCTCTTATTGTTTGTTCTATTCTTCCTCCTTTTCTTCTCCCATCTCTTGTGAGCCTTCTTGTTTTTCTGTCTCTCGTTGTTGCTGAGTTTCATCCATTTCTTCATCCTCATCATCTGACGAAGGGGATTCTAGGAATTGCCATCCTTTTTTCTTTTACGTTCTCTTCTTTGTTCTTTTCTTTGCTTGTTTGCATGTGTTTTGGAAATGCCCTATTTGATGGAAAACCTTGCACCGAATAGCTATGTTTTCAAAGTCTAACCACTGTATCCATGAAATCTTTGTGTGTCAGATTAATACAATTCAGGAGACCTTTACTTAAATCCATATCCACACAAATATGTGCAAAGGTGAAGATCACTTTGTCCATTATTTCTCCATCTGTCTTTAGGAACCTTCCCAAGGAGTTCCCTATGCCTTCTAAGACCTGATGGTGCCAATAAGGAAGCGGAAGGATATGTAGCCTTACCCATACCGATATTTTTGTAAACACCATTGAGTTTGCATCAAAACCAGAAAATCATGGGGTTATGAAGAGACCCGCCTTTCCTTAGAACCATGGTCCATCATTTATGACATAATTGTAATCTTTTTGGGTATCAAATCGAACCACAAAAAAACCTTTGCACATAGATAAATACCACGTTCTTTGGTCTAGTTGAGGTAGATCCATTGACTAAACTCCTTACATTTTGGTCAGTAACCATTAAATCGACAAATAATGGCTTTTGCATGTAAAGTGTTGAAGAGTTCACTTACTTCTGGTAATTCGATGGACAAATCTAGATCTTTTTCCATCTTTTTTACAATGTATGGGCCCGAGATTGTCAAATTTGGGATTTGTTTGTCTTGTGAGACAACTTTCCTTCTTAATGCATATTTGAAAGAAGCATGACCCTTGTTTGTCGATGACGGTCTAATAGGTGTGCTTGCTCTTGGGGCACCACCTTGTAATCTTAAATTCTAGATAATGGTACAATCTCTTTGAATCCCATAATCTTTCAAATGGATCTCTTCCTACAACACTTTCTCGGAAAAAATAAACTTTGTGATGAAGTAGAAATACCTGTGATGTTTTGAGATTTTTGCTTCAAATCTATCACCGGATTCGTTCCCCATACCCATATCATTATCGATTTCCCAGATATGGTTTTGATAAAAACTTGATATAGGTACTCTGGATATGAGATCAGACCTCTACTTTCTTCTCTTGATGGTTGAGGCCATAAACCTACGCTACATAAAACACTACCCTTCTCATCCTTTGTTCCTTCCCTCAAGCTATTCTTGTCCCTACTAAAAGAGGTGATTTTCTTTGTATATAGCATTTGCCCATTGTTGAGAAAGGGATAATGACCATTTTTCACCAGCAAAGCCAATGATAATAAATGGAGAAAAAAATGTTTCCTCTGTCCAGAGTGAAGCATGTAGAAACAAATATTTCTTAACCACGTGTTCACACCAAATAAAAGAAGTATAAGTAATGAAAATGAATACAGGGAGCTCTTTTGTGCTGAGGTGGGTGAGGAAATCCTTGACATGCAAATCCTTATTAGTCCACAGGGGTTCACTAAACTCATAATAATTCAACAGTCTGACTAAATCTATGGCCAACCCATCATTATCCTGAGCAGATCGAATATCAAGGCCCGTATAAAGCCTCCTCAATCCCGGTCGCTTCAGGCCTTTTGAACCATCAGGAAGGAAAAAATCCACACTATTCAGACAAAAGTCATCCAACATCGAGGAGGGAGAGCACCCGTCGAGCCATAAGTCACCACAACTCTCCAGATCGAAGAAAATACTATTGGCGATGTCTCCACACCTACAACAAATCATAACCCTAAGGAAGAATGCCAAACCCATAATATTTTTCCGAAAAACCTTTACAAGATGAAACTTGTCTTTGATTCATCAGATTGAATCCTTATTACCATATATAATGTACGAAATTGGAAATGCTTAGTTTTAGAACTATAAAAATGTTTCCACTGCAAAAAGACGTGTAAAAACATTTGTGAATATTACCAATTATATTATAAAATGTCAATAGGATGAATAAAAATATATATAATTAGCGAAATAATGACAACAAAAACATGTAATAATGATATAAATGATAAAATAACACAAGTACATATCACTCTTCTTTTTCATCACATTGGTTATTTCTTTCTTGGCATGATAACATTATTGTTCTCAAAAATATGTTTTTATCTAGGATCGTATCTGAATACGAACCACCAATCCCTATCCAACACATCTAGGTAAAAAACATTGGTTGCAGTGTTTTGGGAAAACATAAGGATCCCTAGCTTCATGCTACATCTTTCTAGAGTTAATAAATATCAACCCACTATCACTATCTTCCTTTACATTATTCTGATCAAAGGTGTCCCACCACTTGCACCTAAAAATAACACATTGGAACAAAGAAAATCCCACTTGAATGATCTCTTGTATCTTTCCAATGTAACCTAATGTTCCTTGCATTAGGTTTTGATCGCGCTGGCTAGAATGACTAGATTGGTCGAAATCGACTTCCACTCCACAGTCTTGTGTCATGCATCCATCATTAGCATCCTCTGTGCGAAAATGATGTCCATGTTCCCACATAGATGGGAACAAATGCACCTATAAAAAAGGTAAAAAAATCACAGTGTCATGTGTCTAATAACCTGAACATAATTAAAAGTAAAAAATTATATAGATGTTACAATTCAAAGGTTCACTATGAAGTTAAAATTGTACAGAAAGATAATATAGCTACTGAGTTTCTACACCCAATCCTTATGTTTAGCACATCCACTTCATCATGCGAGTAATGACCAGATGCATCGTATTTCTCTCTGTCTTGATCAACAACCCAACGGTTAGGGCATGCCATTATCATATTTTCTTTTAAATGATCAGGCTAAGGCAAGCTTCTATCATTCAACCATTTGATTTATTTCCTATCATTGTCCCATTTGCTCCTCTTCTATTCATACAATGCAACCCACAGTTGTGTCGCTGCCATATTGTAAAGAATGAATTTGTTGATGGCTTCAATTTCTGAATTCATCGATGATCAAATCAAACCAATCTATTATTTAGTACGTATGAGATCAAAATATGCAGTAATTAGAATTCTAGTGTGAATAGTTATTGTGTAGTAATTCGAAAAATGATAAAGCTTGCACTTATTCTTTATTGTGCACCTCTTTCTATTCATTTCGAGAAGATCCCCTTCTCTTTTGTCTTCATCCCTTTCATCGTCCCAAATCATTGCACCTGGTGTTTTGTCGATATGCTTGATGTACTCACTAGCATAATAGAAAGACTCATATGATATATACCACTATACCATAGACCCCTGAGGTTTTTCCCTTTGTCGAACAAAACCTTTCAATTTCTTCATGTACCTCTCTTGGATGAACATTCAACGAAAAGAACAAACCCAACTAATTCGGCCTCATCTACTAGGTTAATTAGAAGATGAACTTGCAAGTCCATGAAACTCGTTGACAACTCCTTCTCAAACATAGAAACAATATCAACTATCTCTTGATGCCACCATGGAATGATATCCATATGAATCTCCTTTGATGTGATCCAACATAAAAATGTAGATAATTTAGATATGGCACATCGTAGTGTTTGCATTATGATACAAGTGTTGTCCTTGATGGAAACTCCCCTCACAGGTCAGTTTAGATTTGATAAAAGGCAACTCTCAGTGTAACAGGGCATTGGTACAGAAGAATAGGAAGATGGAACTAAGGTCTACTATTCAGAATAAAGAATTTTAAGGAAAAGGATGGTGTAAAGTAGTTTAAAATGAATATGCATGTCCACTTAGTCAAAACAACATATACATGTTGGTTCATAGAATAAAAGGCGTGTATACGTATACATGCACTTTCACAAGAGGAAAAGCACATACATGTTGAAAAATCAATAAAATTCAAGAGTAAAGAATACCATGGGTCAATACCATGGTATTAGCCTACCATGGTATTAGCCCACCATGGTATTAGCCCACAATATTGAGTAGAGTAACGACTATTTGATCTCGTCTAAGAATACCACATGTCCTAAGTGGTTTTGTTCTAAGGTATTGAGAAAGGTCAAAAACTATATAAGGAGGAGAATATCAAAAGGCTAAGGGGTGCAAGTGAAAGGGTTTCTTAGGAATACTTCTATCTGAAGTATGTTTTAAGCTGCAAGGGCTATGTTTTTGATTTGATTTGATCACGAATTATGAGACCTTAAATAACTTATCATTGAATGATCTGATATTGGTTGGGCTAGATCTGATTGCATACACCTGTTTTATTCTTTAAATGTTTGATTTGTGCACCTTGAATTCAATGTTGGATCACGATTATGAGACCTTAAATAACTTATCATTGAATGATCTGATATTGGTTGGGCTAGATCTGATTGCATACACCTGTTTTATTCTTTAAATGTCATGATCTGGGTTTGTCTAACGTCTGAAATAGCAGCAAAGTTGTGAGTTAATATTTACAGATCTATACGCTGGTTCGCCTCAGTAAAAACGCATATACAAGCAGGTTCTACTCTTCCAAGTAGTGTATATAAAGGAAAATTCTATTCTTCAGAAATGACTGATATATCTGATCAGTTCTACTATTTTACTGTTGTATGTCAATGAAGTCTTCTTAGATATGAATGTAAAATTGAATACATAAGGAGCTTGGTGTCTGATTGATTGATTATCTAAGCGAGAAGGGTTATCTCCACTAATGACTATGTAAAGCTCTGTAAATTGACAGTATATGTTCAATATATTGTTGGCTGGTACATACTTGATTAATAAGTTTTATGTTTCAGTAGTTTTGAAGGTATACGCAGGTTTGGTTAAAGGAAGTAGTGTATACATGCAGGTTGGGTCCAGTAAAGTAGTGTATACATTTTGATGCATGATTTTTGAGGTTACAACTGGTTCTAAATGATGATGCAACTTTCTGGGTTCAGCACAGTGTTCTGGTGATAGTGATCTGACTGCTCAAATTAACTGATTATTGGTTGATGCATTTTGAAATTTCTCATGGGTACAATATGAAAATTTGATGAGTGCTTCATTTGTATTATTGTGTACCAGGAGCATCTAGTCTAGAAATTTATGAAACGTGGTCCCTCGAGGAAGAGAGAAATTTGTAGCCTTTTGTAGGTCGGTTCCTATGTACTAGTAAACACATTGGCTAGTACAAGAGCTAGGGGGTTGTAGCTCCCTTCCAGTAGAAGCTGGAAAACAAGAGAAGGTTGTAGCCTTATGCAAGTGGATGCCTGCATACAGGTATGAGTCTGCACCAGTACAAGATTGTAAACAGATTTTCTTCTTATTAAAAAAAGACAGAGACGACAATAGTAGGTGGTTTTTCTCCTGCATTGGGTTCCCACCTTAAATCTTGGTGTTCATGTGTGTTTCTTATGTGTGATTGTTTATTATGTTTTTACTGCACTGCTTAACAAGTTATTGATGCATTGATTAAAGTTCAACACATGATAAATTGACTAAATCATATGTTCTCTAGATATACGTTGGTTTCTCTAATCACAGTAGTGTGTACATGCAAGTTCACTTCACAAAATTAGTGTATATAAATATTTTTGGGAAATGAAAAATTATTGAACTGTAAATATTGATTCACCTCCCCTCTTAGTATTATTTCCAACAATTAGTATCAGAGCAGGTACTTTAGAAGAAGCTTGATCACTTGAAGAAAGATCTTTCAAGATGAATAATCATGAAGGCATGGGATCTATTAGACTACCAATCTTCAAAGGGAGCAACTTGGTATATTGGAAAAAAAAAATCATAGCCTATCTTCAATCGCTTGGAGTCAATGTTTGGGAAATTGTGGAAGGAGAATATCAATTTCTAGCAGCAATACCTACAGACTCTGCAGGTAAGAAGTTATACGGAACCAATGCCAAAGCATTCAATACTTTAATGGGAAGTTTTTCATAATTAAAATTTGTTAAAGTCATGCAGCTCAAGGCAGCCAAAGAGATATGGGACAAAGTCATTCAGAGCTACAAAGGAGACTCCCAAGTAAAATGTGCTAAGCGTCAAACTCTCATAATTCAGTATGAAACTCTTAAGATGCATAGTGATGAGAGTATTGCTAGTTACTTTTTATGTGTAGATGAGATTGTTAATTGTATGAATAATCTAGGTGAAGAGATAAAGGAAGCTACTTTAGTTGAGAAAATTTTGAAATCTTTGTCTTCTAAATTTGATTCAAAAGTATCTGCCATAGGATATTCAAACTATTACTATGACTCAACTCCATGGAATCCTAATTGCCTTTGAAATGAGGAAAGGATGTCCATCAGATATGAGAGAAGTATATTTTAAAGCTTCAACAAAGGGAAAATAAAAGGAAGAGCGCAAAGAACCAGGATACATTTAAGAAGAAGAAAATGAGGTAAATTGTGTCAAGAAGCTTCAACGGGGTTCTGGAAGATTCAGAGGTAAGCTACCATTCAAATTCTTTGCTTGTGGTAGAGCTGGCCATTATGCTGCCAAATGTCCTCATAAAGATAAATATGAAAAGGGAAAGGAATATGCAAAAGGAAATAGAAAATAGGTTGTCAATAGAAGGAGTTACTATACGCAGGAAGATAGTGATGGTTTATCTAATAGTGATGAAGATGAAACTAAACAAGATTATAGACTTCTCATGGCCTATGACAATCATTGAGTCATCCTTTTCTGCAACCACACCGAAGGATATTTCATGCATGCGCATTTATCAAATAAATAGCCACGCGAAATCAATTGTTTTTACTTTATAAACTTTGGACCTTAGTAGAAATTTTATTTTTAAACTTCATGATGTATTTAGCTAGAAAATGTTCACTTGTGCATTTTTATGGACACCTTTTACTGTCTTCTGGATTGTGCCCACGTGTATGATTTTATTTTGTTAACAGTTTCCCCCTGATGTATGAGGTTAGGAGGAACCGTATAGCCAAAATACATCATGTTTTATTTTCTGACTAAGAGTCTAATCAACTTTTCAAGAGAGAGGATAGCTTGTTGTGGAGATGAGTAGAGAAAACCCCTTGACCGAGTAGAAATGGTAATGATGCTTTGGTGAAAGCCTATAGAGTGAAAAATAAATGTGTCTATACGAGGTGGGCATGTCCCATGCTCATTACGATGACTAATCATAACTTATTACAATCAGGCAAAGAATGGTTATGTCCAGACAATGTTGTGGTAGTTGACGTGCTGATAGTTGATGATGATAATTGTTGATGCCCTAAAGGGTGCTTCTTGGTCAAATAGACAAAATTTGGTTCCCCCATGCATAACAAGTGTGAAGCGTTTCTGACTGAGGTGTTATGGTATGCATAGTTCTTCGACTTCGAGTACCTCTGTCGTATCATGGTGTAAGAACTGTTGGATGAGGTGCTTAGTGATGCAAGGATCTTCGACTAAAAATGAAAGAACTGTAATGGTAACTAAGTATGACACCACCTTGACAAGAAATATTGTGTTGGTGTTGAATGTCAAGGGGACCACTGACATCAGTGGGAAATAGTGTTTCCCATTGTGCCACCCAAGGATATCCCTACAAGGGGGGAGTATCCAAGGTAATGCCCCTATCCCAGAATACAAATGTTGAAGTCGACAAGAAATGAGTGTTAACTGCTCGACATGCTGGATTGGAAAATCAATATGATATGTAAATAGATTGTAATAATGTGGGTCAGATAAGGCACGATAGTGAGAGCTAATGATATAACAGGATATGGACAACTAGCCTGAGGTTGGAGCTTTTTATGCAAATGGCGGCACAGAAAACTCGTTCACTGATGATGATGACACTGGAGTCGATAGGATTTCCAAGGTGGGTGTAAGTATGTTCTGATGGGCATGAACATGGAAAGTTATTGCTGGTGAGGTGCAATCTCTGACCAAGGGTGACTAGAAAATGCTACTAGATAAAAGACATGAATAACAAAAAATGTGGATGGGAGTTATTTTCCTAAAAAAAAAATCTTTGTACACTTGCCAAAAGCATATGAGGGTGATTTGGATGTACAACGCAGAGATAGGTGCCCCATAATGATGATGACCTGTACGGAGGTGTGGTGTTTTTTTTAGGGTGGAGGGCCCATTGGTTGGTCTTCATGTTGGGTTGGTGAGATGGATGAATGGACACATATGAGATATGCAATATGGATGAATGATAGGCCAAATGTAGGATGCAAAAGTGCATCTGACTTGATCCATCATAAAGTACAAGAGATGGCCCGGGAAATGATGTGCATGTGCGATGAGTCTAAAAGAATGAGGTTGAACTTTAAGGCATGTAAGTGGGGTGGTTCCCAAGCTAGAGTAAGTGGTCATGGCTCCTGTTAGTGAAGAGGGGTCTATAAAAGATGAAGTAAGCCATGAGTTGGGGTGGGAGCGGGGGGGGGGGGTTCTATCGACTGACGCAAATGTTTATCATATACGAAGGAAAGATGATTATAAACATGGTTGAGGTGAAGGATCTTATGGTTAATTTTGGAGAGATGATGTCAAGGTATGCAAAGCTTAGGAGGAAGTGTATCATGCTAAGTGGAGAATGATACCTGCTTTGTTACTTTCTTGTTGGGGTGTTGGTCGAAGCAGATCGTGTGCAATGTTCCTGCAATGGACACAACCAATGCCCCAAGTGAAAAAATCTATTTAAAACATACATATAATATGTGATTGATTGAATGTTATGAATTAAAGAACTAGAAGAGTACCTGACATGAATTTTTGAGTGTGCGACAGGCCCAAAAAGGATTTTTTTCATTTACTGCAACGAAGAGTTCAATGATGAAGATGGCATGGTACTGATCCTTGTGTATCTTCCATTTTTTTAATGGATATCCTAGGCTTCTATAATGGACCCCAAATACGGAAAAAGGGGTGATAGATAGGGCTAAGGGGGCCAAATATCTCTCATTTTCACTATTGAGTTGTAGAGGTTAGAGTGAGTTCTTGGAGCTTTTCCTGCCATTACGGTCAGCTAGAGCACCTAGGATGCACGCGGGGAGAGCCATGTAAGGGCTTGTACCTTACTCTATGTCATTTTGGTAGTCTTAGGGTAGACAAGCCATATATGGGTCCCCTATATGACCTATTAGGGTTGAATTTTCTTGGTTGTGCGGGTGACTCATTTGATGTGCGGTCGCCGCGGAAAAATAAGGGTTTTGC
The DNA here is from genome assembly GCA_000404065.3 of Pinus taeda. Taxonomy (NCBI): domain Eukaryota; kingdom Viridiplantae; phylum Streptophyta; class Pinopsida; order Pinales; family Pinaceae; genus Pinus; species Pinus taeda. Next base: position 10,172 of record APFE031523602.1, on the reverse strand, counting down.
ATTATGAATCCATGCAAAACTCATCCTCAAACACATGTTACATTTGTCTAAGATGAGAAAAGTTGTTGTGACTCCCTGCGAGGGTTGTCATGACTTGGACAATGGAGTGTGCGATGGCCGCATGTCTGTGTGAGACACAGATGCGTGGCCCATGCGCCTGTTTGAGAAATAGGCACGCAGTCTTCGGCACTTTGGCCGTCGTGGATTAGGGGTCTGATAGATGTGCATGTGCATGTTTGTTGGGAAAATAGGCATGTGATATCGCATCTGTCAGGCTCATAGGCGCTCACCTATGAGAAAAAGGGGAGTTTTCGCTTGTTTTTTTTATAGCCTAGGTGGTTATATATTTGACACTTGGTATCCTGGCTAGCAAGATAACCTGGGGAGGGTGAGGGATTGGGAGTGACCGCGTGGGAATGTAGCACAGGATCCAGCGGCTAGCCAATTGTTGGTGCGGTGGGGGATTTTGAAGTTTCTTAAGAACCCCCTGTTAAGATCGCAGGATAGGTTCCTACACATTTTGGTTAGATGTTGGGATGTGGATCGAAAGGTTATGGTTATCCATTTGACAGATTTGTCAATATCGGTTCATCTTGATATTTATTTTGTTATTGGTCTACTGCATCCTGGGGAGGCTTTGCCTTATCAACTGACAGTTGGGGAGGTGGATAGTCGTCAGTGGGTAGAGGCAGAGGGTGCCACTCATTATGCGTGCGCCGAGCGAGCAACGTTGGCTGTGATTGTGAGGATGGTGGGATCAACATCCCCCAACAGAGCATCAGGGCCCCATATAGCGGTTCTTCACCAGCTATAGGTGGGGCCCTTTTTGATTGGATTTGATTGTTACATTGGAGGATTTTGTCTCAGCTTACGCAGGTGCAACGCAATGCACTCAGGATTTTATGCTATGGGAGTGTACTCTGCAACATTATGTATGAGCGAGTAGTTATTCTTCATCCGATCATAGCAGTGCCAACAAAGCCTACGAGAGAATCAGGTATGCACTGCTGGGCAGCTACAATGATGAGAGTTGGGGGTGGTGAGGTAGGGCATTATTAGAACACCACTATAGAGGATTGGTTTATCTCCAATCCTTAGTTGATTCTGGAGTATCCTTACCATGGTGTGGACTTCTAGGGATATCCAAATATGCGACTTCCTCTTATCGATGCTTGGGGACCATTAGGTACATTCTGATTTCTGCATATATATTATTATATATATATATATATATATTATATATATATATAATTATAGTGTATTATATATATATATTTATAATATAATATATATATTATATATATATATATCATATATATATATATATTATTATAATTTATATTATATATATATATATATTATATATAATATTATATATTTATATATATTACTTGTTTTCATGTATCGTTAAGATGTTTTATTTATGATGATGTTGATACCATGCTTGTTTACTTGGAGATGCGGGGTCATGGGGGCGCCCACTAGCCTATTTGGTAGCCCATGATGCTACACATATGGGCATTACAGGGGATGCCCCCGTACCACAAAGACTGAGGGTGGTGAGGCCAATAGCTGGGCCTCAAGGTGGTCCTAAGCGACCGACGCAATGATCATGGTTAGAGATTGGTGGGCCCTATGGAGAGGGTAGTATTGTAGTGGCATGAGAGGATGCAAAGTGATGTCGTGACCGTGTTGAGGTTGTAGAGGTGCGCTTGGAAACTGTAGAGGTTGAGCTTTAGAGTTATTGAGATTCCTAGGGCAGGGTGGAGACCCTAACTAAAAGGTCTCCTATTGATGGATGCACAGGGCTGGCGAAGGTCATTGTTGAGACAACGATATCACTAAAGTGAGCACATCGACTACATTTGTGCCATATAGCCATGACGATGGCTATGGCTAGTCCAATTTTGGCTCCAGATGCAAAGATTGGGCCGCCAGGGCCTTTGATAGACTTGATGGTCTTGTTTTTTGATTGGGTTATGTATGTACCAGGGAAAGCACCCATTATGAGGATGCTCCCCTATATTTTTGACTTATTTTTCTTGGTCATGAGCCAGTGGATGATGTGATATTTTTGTATTAATATATTTTTTGATGTATATACGAGATTTTTTTTGGTGGCTCTCATGATATGTCATATGCATCTATACCTTTTGTGTATTTCTTCATTTTGTTTGAGTTGTATCTTATGTTGATGTTTTATGTATCTTGATGGTTATATATATGTGATGCATGTCAGCCTAGGATTTGATTAGCAATATGATCCACTGTATGATTTTTATCCCTAGGTATATGTGTAAATGTGATATGATCAAAATGTCTAGCTAACTTTGTGCATGTAGATACTTCCAAAAAAGGCATGTATCCTACAATTGAAAAGTCTTGTTTAACTATGATACAACTAGTTTCGAATCAAGGAATACATGTAGGTGACAGATACCTAGGTGGTGGGCATTGACCAAGAGGCCTATGATGGCATCGTAATCTGCTTAAATGAAGGTATTTGATCTGATACAAGGTCCATTAAAGAGACGAGGCGTCCGGTCAAGAGAGTATATGGCTCGAGCTGGAGTAGCAAGGTTTTGCAATCATTGAGATGCACCCTCAGCAAACCCTTGATGATAAGCTGGTGGTGGATCCATTTATTGGCACATGATGGGATAATGATATAACGATATTTAGAGTTAATCCATGATGAGGTGGTCATCATAAAAAAAAACTCATGGTGCATACATGTCTACTATATCATTTTATGGGTGGATTTTTTTGAGGTAGAGACCATTGACATGATTTTTAAGGCAAGTCCCATCAGGCTCTGAAAGCATGTATGCCCCCTTAAGGAGGCAATGTTTGATGATGTATGGTCCTTTCCAAAGGGTTTCAAAATTTCCAAATCCTACCGCTCCTTGGGAAACATCATAATGGAGGACTAACTCCCCTTCGATATATGTCTGAGGGGTGATGTTGTGATTGAATGAGGCTTTGAGATCTTCTTGTGTGCTTCATTATTCTGGAGGGATTGTCACGCTGAAAATGTGTGTAATATAGGGGCCGCTTTAGTGCTATGAGAGTTTTTTGATACAGTTGTCACATACTGGTCTAAAGTTAACTAAGTAGTTTTTATTGGAGGCGGTACTGCTCATAATATGGGATGTTGATGCCTCATTGACATCACGAGATGGAATATCCTGTGGCAATATCTATCTATGCGTCGGGGTATTGGCATGACGTGACTTCCTTCTATGAGTTGGATTTAGCACTTCTCTTGCTATGTGGAACCATGGAAGATACTTGAAATTCCTCGTGTGGTGGAATTGGGTTGGATTTAGCACTTCTCTTGCTGCATGGAACCATGGAAGATACTCGAAATTCCTCACGTGGTGGAATAAAAATGTGTGATTTTCTCTAAGTTAGAGAGATGATTGTGTGGGATTTGGACCAATAAGAAAAATATGCCATTAAACTTACTTAGTTCATGGCATTAATTTATCAAATGGTTGGGTTTATCACATAGGGCACATGTGATGGATGGTTTTCTTTTCCAAGTGCATTTAGATCGTTTTTGGCCCAATCTGGATTGATGGTGGTGATGGGAGGTGTAATGATGGGGGACCTTCATTGTTGATGGCTGCCGTTTCTCCTCAAACACACATAAGACACCTAGGGGTCCATCTTCCCCTAGTGGGGGGATGGGTTATGTGGACTCAGTATCTAAGTCCATTATATAAGAATTTTCGTTCATGAATCAATGTACAAAACTCAATTATTTGCATAATCTAGGAAGGTGGGAGCACCTTATGTTATGATGGTTTCCTGCGTAGATAGTGCATGTATGGTGCCGACGTTTAGGTTTGCTTCTTTGTGCAACCTGGGTGACTGGGTGGCTTTGGTAAAATGTCCATAGTTCTGGGCAGAGGTTTACTAGATGAGTAGGGTCATCGCATAAAGTACATGGTAATGCAAAGGAGGGGGTTGGTTGTTCACGCTACCTTGGTGTGTTGCGGGAAGGTTTTTCAGGCCATGAAGCTAGTTCTTCTTGAATGTAGAATATTTTCTTTCATCCATTGTCCACTTGAGGTTTGGTTGGTTCTATTGGCTCATTAATGTTGGCTTGAATGAGTCTGCTTAATGTCTCTCGATATTGAGGGATATCAGGACAATGATGAGTGTAGTTGCCATGTTTTTCGCATATAGTGCATGCATGATTGATGTGTAATTCTTTATTACGTATAGGCACAACTTTTGCTCCTTTTGGTGGAGTTGAGGTTACTGATGTTTTGGAGGCGTGCATGAGGGTTTTTAACTCATCTAACTCAGGGAATATGTGGGTCAGGTGCTCAAATTATTCACATAACACATAGGGTTGTAGGGCCCTAGAGGAGGGAGTGTTTGAAGCTTCCACCTCTTTACCTTTTTTATTATCCCTTGTCTTTGCACCGACTAGTTGGGCGATGTGGGTGCTACCTGGTTAAGCAATGTTTGGGGTGTCGCATTATCCCGAGGAGGAATAGGACTTACCCCTATTGCAGTGACACATGTGATTGTTGGTGTGGCCCTGTCATGCGGAAAGAGTTAATCTTGTGGACAAAACCAACCTCCCTAGAAGCCTAAGACTTTCTAGTGACAAACAAGACAATTAAGAGCAATCCTTCTCTAAACATGCATTTATCACACAAGAAACCAAGTGTTTTAGATCCTACCTGTAGTCCAACGCTGTTGTAGTAGTCTAGCCTCGTCGATCAAGATGAGCTCCTCCTTCACTTCGAAACCTGCATTCACTAACAATCAAACGATTACATAGCCACCTGAATATCCCATAAAATAAAACATATCCAACATATAGACCAAGGAGTATATGAAACAACTCATTAATAACAAATTGTTGAGAAGAATGGACTTATTTGTATTAATAGGAAACAAAAGAAACCATTACAACCTAAGCCTTGGTGTTGTGCGAGTTCTTCCCAGGGTCCAGCAAGAGTTTTCCTTTACTTTGATAAGCTCACCCACTTCCAAATGAAACAAGAAAGGATGGTAATCTCTCCTCACAAGCTTCTACAAGGAAGTCCTAATTCCAGCAACATCTACCCTTTGGAATGTTCAGCTTTCAACCTCCCCTCCTCTGGCCCAATGCCTGTATTTATAGTCTTCTAGAGGAAGTTAATCGGGTCCAACATCAATGGGATACTCCCTCTTTTGGATGGGGTAGCTCCTCTCTTGATGGGATAAGTTCCTCTTTCATAGGGATGCATGAACCGTCTGGAGGTGCTCAATACACGTCAAACAATCTTCTAGAATGCTCTAGAAATGACCACAAGTAACTTTTTTAAGATGAAACTCGCGCCTTTTGACCTTTATAGGAGTATGCACCCATCCCTTGACTTACAGAGCGTACAAGTACGCAGGTACAATGAGCTTGGGATGCGTACACGCAGGCAAGGTAGAGAGAACCTGCGTACCCAGAGATAAACATGATTTTTAATGACTTTCTCTCTTTCTTGAAGTTTGACATGGAGAGAAGAGGTATCAGGCTTGACAAGGAGGATAATATGACTATTGATGGAGCCATATTAACTGCAGATAGTCATGGTGACAAATTTTAGTGTAACACCTAAGATTCACCAAGAAGGTTCCAAGCCCTCTCTAGCTAGCTATAAGAACACTTGTTAGTCCATGCATTCATCAACCATTTATTAACTTATCAAAACATGACAAGAGCCATTCATCCATAAGATAACCATCATAATCAATGCAAATGCTCATAAATCAAAATAGGAAAATATCTCATATTAACATATAAAAATGCCAACCAAGTCAAAGACTTCCACATACCACCCAATAATAGATTGGGTTGAACCAAATATCTCTTTCATCCAAACACCTCTGCACCATATTCCAAGCATGAATTTGGGATCATGAGGGCTAAACCAAAATAAAACTAATAAGGGATTCCAGAGGCCAAACCACCCCAACACTCCACCATAGTGATTTCACCTCACGGTCTAGAAAATTACTAACATCAACGGATCGTTCT
>APFE031523601.1:0-18679 GCA_000404065.3 Pinus taeda | reverse complement strand
GCCTCAAGTCTAGCAACAGGAGCAAAAGTTTCTTCAAAGTGTATTCCTTCTTGTTGAGCATACCCTTTACAAACAAGTCTGGCCTTGTTTCTAATAACATCCCCATTTTCATTCAACTTGTTCTTAAAGATCCATTTTTTCCGTATGACATTCTTATCTTTTGGTCTAGGAACCAACTCCCAAGTGTTGTTCTTTTCAATCTGCCCAAGTTTTTCATCCATTGCCTTGACACAGCATTCATCTTTGCAAGCTTCTCTTACATTTTGTGGTTCAGTGGATGAGAGTAATGCCAAATAGCTTGAAGCTTCTGCAATTGTTCTTCTTGTTTGTATGCCAGCCTCCTTTTGCCCCAAAGTTTGTGATTCTGGATGATTCTTTTGAACATACCTAGAAGGAGTCTTTTCTTCTATCCTTATCTGTTTCTCTAGCTCCTCATGGGTTTCTTCTTCATGGGTCTCTTCTTCATCATCAGTCTGATTTGGAGAGTAGTCTTCATCTTCTTTGATATATTCATGATTTACTTGCCTAGGGATGTATCCTTTTTCATCAACCACTACATCAATGCTGTCAACAAATCTTCCAAATCTTTTATTATAACACTTATATGCTTTGCTGTAGGGAGAATAACTAAGGAGAATGCCTTCATCTACTATAGGTTCAAGTTTTCCAAGTTGTTCATTAGTATTCTTAATATAGCATTTGCTCCCAAAAATTTTGAAATGCTTTACCGAAGGAGTTTCACCATACTAGAGCTCATGTGGAGTTTGAGTGTTGTTCACTCGGACATTTGTTTGTTGAGAATAATAACCGCAGCATATGCAGCTTCACTCGAGAAGGTTGCGGGATTTCTAGACTCATCAAGCATAGCATGAGCCATTTGTTGGACTATTTTGTTCATCCTTTCCACCACTCCATTTTGCTGAGGAGTCCTAGTTGTAGAGAATTCCCTTCTTATTCCATGTTCTTCACAGAAATCGAAAAATTCATTTGAGGTAAACTCCCCACCTTTGTTAGACCTAAGGCACTTAATTTTGTGATCTGATTCGTTTTCAGCCAAGGCTTTGAAAGATTTGAATTTTTCAAATGCTTCGTCTTTGTGCTTCATAAGTCCTAACCAAACCATCCTGGATAAGTCGTCTATGAATAATATAAAGTATTCTTCTCCTTGAGCTGACCTTGTCCTAAATGGACCACATACATCTGTATGGACTAGCTCAAGAGGCTTGCTAGCTGATCATTCCTTCTTAGGGAAGTTAGTTCTGGTTTGTTTACCAAACTGACATGATTTGCATATAGTGTTGTCTGGAATTTTGATATCTGGAAGACCACGAACTGCCTGGTATTTGTATGCTTTCCTTATTTGTGAGAAGCTTAGATGCCCCAACCTCCGGTGCCATAACCAATGTTCATTATCCTTGCTCAAATAGCATTGTTGTTGTCCTTCTTCAAATATGTATAAATTATTTGGAGTTCTTCTGCCTTCGATCACTGTTTCTATTGTATCAAGATCACGAACACTACACCCATTTGATCGAAATATTACCTCAGTTCCTTGATCGCACATCTGACTGACACTCAGTAGATTATGCTTCAAGCCATCAACATACGAAACATTTCCAGCTTTGACCTTTTCTTTCAACTGAGCAATGCCTTTTCCCTTTATGGCTACTGGGGTATCATTTCCAAAAGAAACTTTCTTTCCCTTTTCTAAAGCAGTATATGATTCAAGTTTTTCTTTATCACCTATCATATGCTTCGAACATCCGCTGTCGATGTACCATTGATTTTCTGTCCTTCTGCATATAAAGCTATCCCACATCTTTCTGGTTGGGGTTCCTTCATTCTCCATGTTTTGGCACTTGAGGTTTGTTCCTTCTGAGTTGTCTTCCAAAACCTGCTCCTGCATTCAGAATCTTCATGACCAAAATTATTACAAATAGAACATTCAATTTCACTTTCAAGGGCGGAAAGTTGTTATAGGTCCTCTTCGTGATTTTAGGCATACTTCTTTGTTTTTTAGCTTCTCTAGTCATGATTGTCTTATAGGCAACACATTGAGCTGCTTTGTGACCAAAGTTATGGCAAGAGAAACATTGGCCATTGAAGAAATTCCTGCGACTATCATCCAACCGATTGTAGTTTCTACTGACATCCATTCTTGAAGAAAATTGGGAAGATCTTACCTGTGGCTGGTTGTAGCTTCTGTTTGTCCTTAAGATAGCATGCCCCCGATTTTCTTGATAGTATTTGTTCGTCCTTGAGGAAGACTGTCCCTGATTTACCTGATGATTTCTATTAGGCCTTTGCTCACTCCTTCTTGCTGCATCAAGATAATTTTTGGAGGTGGAAGCTTGAGATGCTTCTCCATTATACCCCAGACCTGTCTTGATTAGAGGGGAACGCTGCACACTGATAATCTCATCCAGAGTTTCAGATCCTTTAACAAATTTAAGATTAAGAGCCTTTGTTTTTTCAATTTCTTTTCTAAGGCCAACAATTTCACATTCTAACTTCTCAAGAGATTTTTCTTTCTCATGAAGTTGAGATTGTAGAGAGTCAATGATCACATTACTTTCATCTAAGCATCTTTTGAGTCTAGTAATCTCATCATAAAAACCATCCACATCTATAGCATCCATGTAATAATCATCTTCAAAGGCCATTAAAAGCTTATAGTGGTTACCTCATTCAGCTTCATCACTATTTGATAGACCATCACTATGTTCATGAGTGTAGTAGCTTTTTTTATTTGCATTTTGTTTCTTGTTCCATCTAACATGTTCCTTCCCCTTGTCAATCTTATCTTTGTGAGGACATTTGGCAGCATAGTGACCTACTCTTCCACAAGAAAAGCATTTGAATGGTAACTTACCTCGGAAATGTCCAGTGCCCCGTTGAAGATTTTTGACAAAATTTGATTCTTCTTCTTCTTCCGATATGTGTCCAGACTCATAGTAGTTTCCTTTGCCAGAAGCCTTGAAAGCAGCTTCTCTTCTATCTGATGGACCTCCCTTTCTCATTTCATAAGCAGTTAGAATTTCATGTAGCTGAGACATAGTAAGAATTCGTAGATTTTCTTTTTCTTCTATTGCAGATACTTTAGATTCAAACTTGGGGGACAATGATCTTAGAACCTTTTCAACCACAATAGCCTCTTTTATTTCTTCACCCAAATTTTTCATACAATTAACAACTTCATCTACCCGACGAAAATAGTTAGCCACACTTTCATCATTATACATCTTGAGAGTCTCATACTGAATCCTGAGAGTTTGAAGTTTGGCACACTTTACCTGTTCATCTCCTTCATAGCTCGTGACAATTTTGTCCCACCTTAGCAGATTTATACTGCATGACTTTGACAAAATCAGATTGTGATAGACATCCCAATAGAGTATTGACCGCCTTTGCATTCGTTTCATATTTCTTCTTCTCCGACGGATCTGTGGGAGTTGATGCTAGAAAAGTATACCCTGTATCAATGATATCCCATACTTCAGTACCCAGAGATTGAAGATAGGCAGTGACTCTTACCTTCCAATATATGAAGTTTGTCCCATGAAAAACCGGTGGCTTGATTGATGCTTCCCTCTCGTAGTTGCTCATGATGAAAGATCTTCCTTCAAGCGATCAAGCTTCTTCAGAAGGACCTGCTCTGATACCAATTGTTGGAAATAATACTGAGAGAAAGTCTTGAATATCTGATGAAGGATGAGATCCAGTATGCAGGTTATGGGTTGCTTGATCTAAGCTAAGGAGGGATCTCACAAGTTGATGGAGAATAAGATCTAAGAATAAATCGGGTCAAATGGTTTGAAATGAACTATCTCTTTATAGTTGATTATGCTTATTATATATCTGTATACTGACGCATGTAATGTTATGAACTGGGCATAACTGAAGTCTGAAATCAGTACAAGTCATGATCAAATATTTATAGATCTGTACGCGGGTTGGCTTTGTTAAAAGCGCGTATGTACGCGGGTTAGGTTTGTCCAAGTAGCGTATGCACTTCAATGCATGATTTTGATGATACAGTTGGTTCTGAATAGTGTTGCAGAGTTCAGGGTTCTGCTCTGTGTTCTGGTGACTGCTTTTTGTTGACAGGGTTCAGTGATTCAGTATTGGGTGATTCAGAGATTGATAATGCTAGTGTTGATTGATTGTGTGCCTCAATGATATTGATGTATCCAGTCTGAAAATTTATGAAACGTGGTACCTGGAGAAGAGAATATTGTAGGTCGGCACCTACGTACTAGTATCTTAGCTAGTACAAGAACTATGGGGGTTGTAGCTCCCTTCCAGGAGAAGCTGGAGAACGAGAGAGGGTTATAGCTCTCTACAGGTTGTAGCCTGCATACTAGTAAAGGACTGCACCAGTACATTGTAAAAGAAGTTTCTTATTAAAGGAAGATAGAAACAAATTGCAGCAGGTGGTTTTCACCCACATTGGGTTTCCACCTTATATCTGGTGTTCTTGTGTGTGATTGTCTTTCTACTTTATTTTACTGTCTCTGGTTACTGGTTATTTGATGTTGCATCTCAGGTTAACAAACATCATCTGAAAGCTTAAGTAAATTAAAAGTTTGCTCTGTATACGCGGTTTTACTTTAGAATAGTTGTGTATATACGCGGGTTGGATTAACAGAAGTAGCGCATACAATTTGGTTTTTGAAAAGGATTATTTGGCTTGATAATACTGATTCACCCCCCCTCTCAGTATTATTTCCAACAATCAATAACGTTGACATGTCAATAGCCTAACCTAGGGAGAAGGTATGCCCTTGATGCTACAACATCAACACTCCCTTTGATTGAGGGAAGCATTCTCAACTACTTTAATCTTGTCCCTGAAGTATACAAAATTCACCCTAGGATAGAGGCTTTGTGAGAATGTTAGCACCCTAGTCATTTGTAGAAATGTATTGGAGCCTCACTGCTCCCTTTTGTATAATGTAATTCAACTTGTCATCATGGTCATCTCCAACACCTTATCAAGTTATAATCTTGTGAGCAGCTTCTGGAGCCATATTTCTTCATAACTTTCCATATTAGCTACAATATACTTAACCCCTTTAATATTGAGTGGGACAAATGTTTACTTCTTTCTCATATAGGATCTCATAGCAGAATCGAAATTGAAGCAACAACCTAATGTTCTCTTCCTATATTTTTTACTCTTTGCAAAATTTGGATTTGTATATCCATACAACTATACTTAATCATTTGAGAAATATCTCAATCCATATCCAATTGTACCATGTTGATACCTGAATACATGTTGTGTCACATGCCTTGGCTCAACATAAATTGGTCAACTTCCTTCACTAGATCCATCACCACAACTGCTTTCCTGTTACCCTAAATGGGTGCTCCCTCTTAAACAGATCCTACTATGGTTATCCTACCTACTCCCTCTTCCATTGTTGTTTCATAGTCATTGAAGCATATCTTGTTGTCTGGATTGGTCCACTTCATAGAAGGAATACTATGAATGTCTAGTCTAACAATGTTCTAGTCCATCATTTGAAGGATCTCAAAAGTATACTTTCCTTGACCAAGGAATTAATTCATCAAATATATATCCTTTATCTTGAACTTAGAGGTCAACTCCTTCGACATTGAAGCAGGGTTTGATTGCTCCATTTATCATGGAAGAAAATGCTCTTGCCACCGCTACTCCCTTTATCATGTGAGTCCTTTTGTTCATGTCAGGATCAAGTGATATAATAACAATATAAACCAAGTCTCATCAGATATCCATTAATCTGAGAGTTCCATGCCTGAGGTTCATTCAAAGCTTTCTTCATTCCGCAAACATGAGATTCCCTCTCATGTACCTCAATTCTCTGAGGTGAATCTATGTACACTTCTTCTTCCTCAATCACTACATTGAAGAAAGCAGTCTGTAGATCCTTTTAATGTCACCTCCAATCCATAAAAAAGGCAATAGAAATAATAATTTTAATAGAAGTGTAATGTGAAACTAGAGTAGATGACTTCTCCCTCATTTGGGAGAACCCTCTTGCCATGGATCTTTCTTTACACTTCTTATGATGTCATATACCATATGCTTGATCATGTAGATCCACTTAGAAGTCTCCATTGACTTCCCTTCAGGTCTCGGAACACTTTTCTCCATTATGACATCCTCCAAACTTGTTGGCCTCCATGGTCCCTCAAAACTAGGAGCTCCTTCGGCCATCTGGCATGGTTCTAGATGTTACCATAATTTCTCCCTCTCGAACACAAATCACTCTAGCATTATCTTTGGAAAAATCCTCTTACCACAAATTTTCTTCATTATTCTTGATTCTTCCATCAAGTGTCAAAGCCTTGGAAATCTTCATGATGTACCTACAAACCTAATTAGGAGGTCATGGAATAAATTATTATAAGCAAGCAAAAGATACAAATACAAGAGGCTGACTAAAAATAATAATAATCAAGGAAGAAGGATATGAAGTACTTATCCTTCAATCTAAGGATTGTAGGGAATTGTCAACTCCTCTTGATCCTAGCCTTCATGCATAAATCATTGCAATACATATGCGAACTCATCATCATCATCCTCACCATAAACATGTTTCTTTCCTTTTCTTCCTTCCATGAGGTAGGGTTTCTTTCTCCAACGGATTCATCATTTTTCAATATTTTAGGTCTAGCTCTAGGATTTTATTCACAAACCCTAGGGCTTTATAAATCATAACCTTCAAAAATTTTCCTAGGTTTTAAAACACTAAGTCTACTATCTCTTCCGAGGATGAGAGATATTTTTTCCATAGCTCACTCTAGCTCTGGAGTAACCTTCAATATGTTCATTCAATGCAAACTTCAACAACATATACAAGCCAAGATACATGAGTGGCACTCTTGATTCTGTGTCTTTTTGAACATATTTCAACCTTTTCCTTGAAGTTTCCCAACAATTAAGCTTAAACGCAAGCCTTCAGGTAAGATTAAACTTTCCCTGCTACTATACTTTCTAGAGTTATGTTCAGCCTCTTTAACTACCATGTCAATAAAGACAAAAATATTGTAAGTCAAGCCTAATCTTCAATGAAATTAATATGTCTCCAATAAAGGGAATAATATCATCGCATTCCAATGCCTTTCAAAAATAAAACTTTCTTTATTAATCGATCCTAAATATATGTAAAAGCAACAATCTACAAGTGACACAAGCATGTGATACTTGAGATGATCCTATTCAAGCTAGATCAACATTTTTTATCCACAGGTTTTGTAGATTAGATGTTTTGGCCTTCTTCTAGGGCATAAACAAAATATTTGGTAGTTCTTATTCTTTAGTCCAAAAACCAAGTTAGCCACTAGAAGTCAAATGTAGATTTGTGTTGTTACTTAATAAATCCAAATCACATCAAATGTTATGCTTGAATTATTCAAAATGTAGAGTGTATCACCAATCATTCTTGTAATGGAATTTGACCATACTTAAAGTGGATAGTAAACAATAGTTTTACTCCATGTCAATTGTAGGTATTCCTTCATGGTTACTGAGTTATTCTCTACAAATTTCCTTAAGATGCATCATAAAATGTCCTCTAACTTTCCTTGAAAGAAAGCCTGAACAATCCCTATGTAATCTAGAAATTCAGACCCAACTCTATCATTGTACTTATTAACCTCTTTTATCAACCAAATTTCAGGAATTAGAACTCAGTAATGAGTTTGTTGGATTTTCCACAGGCCTAAGGTAACTTCACACTTCCTGGGCATGTTTTGAGGCTTCTCAGCCTCTATTATTGTCACATTGAGGCTTTTCAACCCTCCTGAGGTGACCCCTCAGGCCTTTTAGCTCTATTCAACTCAGAATGAGGCCATTTTGGCCTTCTTAGATTTGAATCTTCTTCCTGTGGTCTAAGTTTCTCAATCCTGTACTAGAGTTACGACCTAATTACATACCCTCCTAAATCACTTAGCCAACATAATTTGCTATTGAAATACCCTCGGCCTTGCAATGGAAGCTCCTTGTTTTGTCTAGGCACAATTAATAATACCCTCAACCCTCTTCTAAGGATAAGACCTAAACTCTCTAGTAAACAATAAAGCCTTAAAGGCTAAATAAAAAACTGGACTTATAATATTACAAATGTTGATATCAACAAGTTATTCTACTAGGATTTGAGATATTTTAGACTTTTGTAGACACTCTCCCAAACTTGGATTCTTCAAACTCTTTAATGGCTACCCTCTCACCTAGGCTATGATTCCATGTTGATTTTCTTAAGTGAATTATGATCTTCTAATATGATATTTACTTCTAATGACTTCTTAATCAAGTTTCTTATGTCACATGTATCATTAAGAAATTATAAATAGAAAATCTCAATAGTAATGCAATAATGATAGTAGGGTCATAAAGAGACAGCCAAACACAAAAGAGAGACACAGTGTTTTCACATGGGAAACCCAACCTCAGGAGAAAACCCAACAATATTTTCTAGGAGAAATTATTCAATTCAATAAAAGGTAGAATCCAATTTACTAGTCAAAGTAGGTCAAACTGACCACGTAAATCCACATAGATCAAACTTGGTTAAATAGAGAGAAATCTAGCCTTCTACTTTAGGTAGTAAAATCTGGTCAAATAGGCCAAAATTTAGCCTCTTGCAACTGCCTTGGGAATATCATTAAACTATGGTCAAACTGATCAGAAAAAATTGGTCAAACTGTCAACTATTGTGGCTACACATGTGAGATTAAATATTGGTCAAATACTTGAGTGAATTCAATTGTCACAGAAATTCATCTTCTTCAATAAAATTGGCCTCTTCTTTAGTCCTTCTCATACATGTGAGACATATAGAATGATTTATGTGAAAGAGTGAATTGGTCTCCAAGTGATGAAGTTGAGTGCCTTTATATAGTGATTGAGAGTTCCTGAATTGGTGTGTCTTTATGGTTCGGATGACTTGTCCTTATGCTAGGACAACTTGAATTTTGGAGACAAATTAAATTCAAAATTTAAAATTTTAATTTCTTCCTTTTAATTCCTTTTGAGGGTCGGCTTAAGTAGATTGGAATACCAACCACAACTATCCAAAAAATCAATGCATACTTTGGGCTATACTTGTCCCACTCGACCTTAATATGGTCCACCAAGAAATTCCTGAGCTATTGAAATCTATGGCCCAATATGTGAAACGGTTCCACTATAATGGTTCCCACATTTGATACTTACAATTCCATCCAATTTAGTTTGTGATATTCATTAGAAACATAATGTTATAGAATATATACATGAAAAACATCATGAGTTTTATGTAAGTGGGATGATGATACAAGATGATAGTAAATTGTTCCAATTTTCTCTTTGATCCTAAAAGGTCCTATAAATTGGGGTGACAACTTCACCCCTTTTCCAAAACGAACATTTCTCTTGTTGGGTTGAATTTGAATAAAACCTTTGACCCCAATTCATAATGTCAATCGATCCTATGTGCATCACATAAATCTTCTCTCTATCTTCTACTTCCTTTAACCTTTTTCAAATTTGAATTACTTTTTCCTCCATGTTTTGTACTAATTCAGGCCCTACTATTACTTTGGCTTGCAAAATTTCCCAACTTAGTGGTGCCTTGCATGGCCTTTGTTTCAAATATTGATAAGGAGGCATCCCAATTGAACCATGGTAACTATTATTTATGGCAAACTCTATTAATGGTAGGTATTTCTCCCATTAGGTTTTGTTATCCATAACATACATTCTAAGCATGTCTTCCATAACTTAATTTACTCTTTCAACATTCCCATTTGTTTCAGATGATATTTAGTGTTCAAGTTCAATTGATTTCCCAACATTGACTACAAACTTGTCCAAATCCTAGACGTAAATCGAGAGTCTTTATCAAAAATTATATTTGTGGGTTATCCATGTAACCATATAAATTCACTTATAAACACTCATGCCACATTGATGGCATCATAAGTATCTCTAAATTGGATGAAATGGGGACTTTTGGTCAACTTACCAATTATGACCAAGATGTTGTTGTGCCTTTGTGATATGATTGGAAAACCTATAACAAAATCCATAGAGTTGACCTCCCATTTAGACATAGGGATGTCATGTAGTTGTAGGAGTCTTGTTGGATGGTGATGGTTAGTGTTCACTTGTTGACATTCAAGACACCTAACAAAAAATTGGACCACATCACGCTTCATGCCATGCTCATATATATTCTTCACACTAGGATGTGCACACTAAAGTGATCTATTTGACTCCTCGAGGATGGTTCTTCATATATTCCCTTCCTTAGGGATGTAAATTATTACTTGAAACCTCAATATCCCATCTTTCTCAAGGGCACACCCCACAAAATTTCTTTTTTATTTACTTCCCACTCTGGAATGCTAATGTAACCTTTAGATACCAACTATCTCCAAAGAGTTTATCTATCACACACTCTCTCAAATTGACCCTCAAGGCTACCAGGAAGAAGATCCATGGTATTTTGATTAGTGCATCAATGACTATAATGTCCTACTTAATCTTATCATGCTAAATTTTATTAGTGTTTAATTGACTTGAAAATATTGACTTATAATTATCAAGCAATATTGGTATATACCTATATTATGAAACTGTAATTTTATTTTACTAATATAAATTTTATTATTGTTATTTAATTTTGGATAGGATATGGTCTCCTCCAATTTATTCCAAATTAAATATCCATATCCCAAGGTGTCTATTCAAATCTAGTTTTGAGAAGATATGATCTTCTTCAATTTATTCCAAATTAAATATCCATATCCCAAGGTGTTTTTTCAAATCTAGCTTTGAGAAGATATGGTCTTTTCCAATTAAATTCCAAATTAAATATCCATATCCGAAAGTGTCTTCTCAAATCCACTTGGGAGAAGATATGGTCTTGTCCAATTTAATTCTAAATTTAATATCCATATTTTATTCCCAAAATGTTTTCTCAAATCTACTTTGAATAAGATATGGTGAGAAAAGTCAAGGATACTAAATGAAAGGATGAGAGGGTAGTCATGACATTAATGATAAGTGGTTGAGGTGGATGGAAGGAAGAGACATAAAAGGGAAAGGATGATGAGAGGAGAGGGGGGAGATCTTTGGTCGTGGTTTTGGTTTGGAAGATTTTGTTTTGGGGTAGGGATATGGAGAGAGAGAAGGGAGAGAATGGAGAGATAAATGAGATAATACAAACTTGGATCTAGAGAGTGTTTGTTTAAATTAGACACACTACACCTGGTTGGACTTGGGCTCGGAGGGCTAGGGAACCTGTGGAGGTTCCTTGGGCTAGGAAATCATTCCGAGTTGGCTGGGAGGTAAATTTAGTCGGGTTGTCGAGAGGAGCATCCCAACAGAGTCACGAGCATTTTAACTAAGTTATTGGAACATGTATTCTTCCATTTATTGATTACTTATGTAAATGGCTGCAATGAAAATTTTACTTGTTTAATATGTTGTAAATAAAATTTAATTGTGTATTGTCATCAAATAAATGTTGAGTTATAAATAAGTTATTTTCATTATTATTGAGTTTAAATTAAATAAATTTAGTTTGTAGTTAGAGGACCCTATGATGGATTCTCACATATGGTATCAGAGCTTAGGTTCAAAATTTGGACCTTGAAACACACCTACTAGCAAAAAAAACACAACAAACAACATTGCAAACAAATTTAATTATATTATAAACCAAAATAAATTGAATTATTAAATTATTAAATAACATTGACCATAAATTTAAATGCTGGAAAAATAATATTTTTATATATTTTCGTTATTATTTTCGATATTTTCATCGAAATCAATATATAGCAATACTTTATATATATATATATATATATATATATATATATATTTATAATGCGCAAAATGTCACGTTTACTTTTTCCCTACAATTTGTAAAGAGCAAATTTTACCATTGTTAGATGTAATAAAAAAAACAATTATTATAGATTTAACCATCAACGTTTTGAAAAAAATTAAAATCTATTGAAAAAAATAAATAAATAAATAAAATATTATTATAAAAAAACAATGTTGTTAACCAGAGAGAGTAACATTGGTCACTGTGGCTCTACTCACGGAAACAAATTTGTTGTTGCTTCCACTTCACAGGTGAAAATTTATTGCCTGCTACTTGGATCAACATCAAATAACATTGCCAATACTTTTTCTCTATGTGGTTTGTTTTTATCTGTTGCCTCATTAACAACATTATGACCATGAGTGTGATCAACATAGTTGTGGAATTATTTTAAATCTACCAATACTCTTGCGCTGCTGCAAGCAACTCCTTGCAGGTGGGCACTCCAAGGTTCTAGTCTCTATTGAATTTAAAATCCTGTACTCCTTCTATAGTAGTGGAATGCTGAGCTTGACCCCTCAAGACCTTAACTTAAAACTTAATATAAGATTCACTTTGTGTTGAAAATGCTTAAATTCAAGACCAAGAAAATATCTACCTACTACTCAAAATAGAGAGAGAGAATTAATGGACGCATTGCACAATGATTAACATAGTAATGTGAAATTTAATTTTATTGGCCTAGTATGCAAGCATAAACAATTTGAGGGCGTAATTATGTAATGAGACATGAAATAAATAATTTTGGAAAGTGAAAATTTTGGATTAATACTGGTTCTTTGAAGTTTGTTTTTAAATTAGACTTAAAGTTTATTTTATGTATTTCTTATTTTTTTCGTTAAAAAATGTATATTATTTCATTATAGAAAAAAAAACTTTATTAAAATAGGCAAAATATATTTTTCTATGGAAATTGATATTAAAAACCAAAAAAAAGAGAAAGAAAAAAAAAGATAAAAGATACAAACACTAAAATGAGTAAGTATGAGAAAAAAATTGCCATTAACAAATGGCATGAAAAGCTTTTATGGCTTTATTTTTTGTTCTTTTCAAAATAAATCCTATCCAAGGAAGTAGAAGTAGAGCTTGGAATGAGAGCTGCATAATTGAAGGGTTCCTTACCATTCAAGAAGCTTGCATTTATGTACAACACAAGAGGAACAATATGTATTTATGATAAGTTTAATCTCCTCGCTTCTTGTTTCCTTAAGATGTGCTCCCACTTGTGTTCTGTATATGTATGGTGAGTTGGAGCTTTTGGACATGCACAAAGAGTAATGTCAAAATCTCACTCCGTGAAAACGATTATACCTCAACCATCAAAACATGATTAATTCATTCTAAAACCCCACCACATTCTATAGCTTATATTAAATGTCTCCCTGTGTACTATATTTTCCCTTAGGTGAAAATTATAATGTTAGGACAACAATGCAGAAACTAGACTGTTAGTATAAAATTACTCACATTTTTTTTTGTAAAAGGATATTTGCTATATGGCAATTAGAATTCTTGAGCGACAAAAAAATTGACATTCTATTTTTCCAACACCACTTTCGGATAACAAAAATTTAGGGTAAATCAATGGGAATTAAATAGTTGAAATACTTTTCTTTGGGACATTCTTTACACTTAGATAACTAAATATGTTTACCAAGAGTCACTGCCCACCATAAATTACACAATTCACTACATAAATTTAAATAGGAGTTTACTGAGGTTAGTGCCCACCAAAATTACACTTAGATAGCTAAATATGTTTACCAAGAGTTACTGCCCACCATAAATTACACAATTCACTACATAAATTTGCATAGGAGTTTACCAAGGTTAGTGCCCACCAAAACCTATCTATGTATGCAAAAAAGTTGTAATTTCCTATAGATTTAAGTCCCTTTAATAAAATCAATATTATTTCTTAAAAATTTAGATTAACATTAATACAAAGAATTATTATTTTGTAGAAAATATATTTTCTTACAGCCATATTAATTCATATAATGACAAGGTTTAGTGAGAATGTTGACTTTTTAAGATACATTAAAACAAGTTGTTTATTTACTATAATATTCAATAATATAAATGAACTTAAGTGAAATTGTTAGGTCCCTATAATACTAGTAATTACCCTATTACTATTGTAGTTGTATCCCTTAATAATATTGTTGTGCCCCTCTCCCGATCGGGATGAGCAAGGTGGAAATTCGGGCAATAAATGATCAATGGTGCGGCATGCAGGAAAGAATAGGCGGGGTTCGGGAAATGATTAGCACGGGCAAATGGATCGGTGAGAAGGATATATTCTCAAGGCAAAGGGACGGCAGGGTACAGACGGAGGTGGGTAGATTTGCCAGGATGTCAAAGAAGCGACAGGAGAATGATGGTATGGGAGAATGGGGCAGCAGAGTGGAAAGGGAGGCAAGCTATAAACGAAGAAGGAGGGGAGGTATAAGGGAGAAAGGTTGGCGAAGAAGAACGAAGAGAATTTCATGCATAGGAATGGGAGAGGGTAGCGAAAAACTGTCGTATACAGCTGGGAGAAAGGGAGAATTCAGGAGCCGAAATGAGAGAACGGGGACACGGAGAAGGAAATAAAGATGTAAGGAAAGAATGGTAGCGGGAGGCAGCATGGCTGCAGGCAGATGGATGAGGAGCAGGGCAGAGGAAGGGAATCAGGGACGAGGGGACCGGGATGTTAAGGGCAAAGGAATAATGGAGGGGG
This sequence comes from Pinus taeda, assembly GCA_000404065.3. NCBI lineage: Eukaryota > Viridiplantae > Streptophyta > Pinopsida > Pinales > Pinaceae > Pinus > Pinus taeda. The sequence goes on along the minus strand of APFE031523601.1, from coordinate 4,087 downwards.
ATACAGAGCAGTTTTTCATTCTAGTGTATGATGACTTAGAGAGCGGGAGCGAAAATTTCAACACAGAAAAGGAGAAAGACGAGCTGGGGACTGGAAAACGTGGACGGAATGGGAGACCAGCGGGGAGCAGGACCATGAAGAGAGGAAGAGAGGAAGCCGGAGGTATTCAAGAACGGGAGGCTGGAGAAGAGAGCAGAAGATGGATTAGAATGAGAGGTCGACGAGGCAGGGGAGGCCATAGGAGACGGGGAGGAGCAGAGGGAAGAAGTAGGCGAGGACGAAGCTGCAGAGAAGGAACGGTGGAAGATGGGGAGACCAGCACAGAAGGGGCAGGCAGGAAGGGAAGGAAAACGATTGGGAAGAAAGTACAGGCAACTGAGAGAGCTTACTGTGAGAAGACCAATCCGAAAATCAGAAGAATAATTGAACATTGGGAGGAGGAGGCAATACAGGCCCAGTCTGAGGAGGAAATGGAGGATTGGGTGTATCTCTTGCCGGATCCTGGACATACCCGTGGTTGAATGACCTTATATAAATAATCTCTACACGTATATTGGGTAATGAAGAGGCTTATGGCCAAGGCTATGGAACAGGTAGCCTTGGAAATGGCAGAATTATCATAGGGGATCCCAAATCTAAAAAAGGAGCTGAAGAACATTCAAATCACCTTACTCATGCAGGATAAGAGGCTGGAAGAAATTCAGCAACAGCTAGAGGCGAGTGGCTTGGTAATAAAGAAGGAGAAGGAGTAGCAAGAAGATGCAGGGAACCAGTGAAGAAAAGGCATGTTTTTTGAGTTTTTAAAAAGTCTAGTTCTTAGTTTTCATTAGCTATGTGTAGGATCTCTGTTAAATTTTATGTGCAGTCATATGAAAATAGTAGAAGATATAAGGCTGATGTATATAAATCCTGGAAAGATAGACTGAAAACTTTCTATTTTTGGTTAGCTGTCAAAAACTACAGGTGGTCAAGAAACCCGGTTTCCCCTCGGGGCGGGTTGAGACCACCATAAGATTGTAGTGGTTTAAAATTTTGTTAATAGAAAAAGGTAACTCCCCAGCTTACAAAAAAAAAATATTGTTGTGCCCCTATTATCCCCATATTGTTATTACTGTGCCCCATAAAATCTCCCTATTGTTAATTTTGTGGCTTTATATTATTATTGTTAGGTCAGCTGGGTTATATTGTGACTCCTTACACTCCTATATATGGAAAGGAGGTTTTGTCATTTGAATCTGTTGACACCTAATCTTCTAGAATGTGAACAGTCATCAAGAAGATGAACTGATCAGTCACATTCATGTGCATATAACAATAGCTACCTAATGAAATAGTCGTATCAGTTTTTCTTGAGTTACTCCTGGCCTGACATGGTATCAGAGTACAGGTCCCAGGTTCCTTTTTTAGTGTGCCTTGTAGCTCCTCAGTCCTCTGTCCATTGCCTTTTGCTCTCTTTCCACTGCCTTTTGCCTGACATGGTGAACGTTTGATGAGGCTGTGTATTGAATGCTGGCTTCTGACATGGTATGAGGCTGCGAACGTTGAAACCCTTGATTTTTTGAAACGCATATGGTATCTGCGTTTTCATTTTTGGTGAACGCATCTTTGCTGTACGTTGCTGATTTTATGACATTATGTGTCCATTTCAATCTGCTGAATGCATCTTTGTTGTACGTTGCTGATTTTATGACATTATGTGTCCACTTCAAGGGCTCCACTTGTACTCCCTCAATATCTCTCTCCTTGCTTGGAGGCTGGAGCTAGCTTATTGATACAATTCATCACATCCTTAATTGTAAATAGTAATACTACCCCCGAGACGCAGATTTCCAGTGGTTCTCTTGCTGTTAGATTGAAATAGAGTTGGTTGGCATGGGCTAGATAATGTTCTTCCGAAATGTCATTTTCCTGCTGTCACTTTTGCAGTCCAAGTTCTCTCGAGAATGCTTTAGAGTTCTGGATTCCATGAATATAACTTTCCAGCCACAGTAATCTCTTCTCCGCTCATTCGAATTACCACATAATTGTTTCTCAATTAAAATATCTGATGCAACTGTGGCGGAAGTTACAAGCCACGATGTCAAAGGCATGGTTTTGCGTTGTGACCTTTATACATGCTGGTATATATAACGTTTGGGGGGAATTCCACTAACACGTTGGTATATATAACACGTCTGGTTATTGGTCGAGCATTGATTTGAGCAGGAAATCTGCCATCTGTGAAATTCGAATTTGAGTAAGCAATAACGTTGCTATATATAACGTTGTCTGCCCTGGTATATATAACGTTGTTGCTCCTGGTATATATACGCTGGTTGCTGCTCCATTTCACGCTGGTATATGTAACATTGTTGCTCCATTTTACTGGCGTATATATAACGTTGCATCCACACCAACGTTGTTTCCATATAGACTATATCCGATATATACCAAGCTCTCATGATATTGTTTTCATAACGTTGTGGCTAACATAGTTAACGCTCTTGCATTTTACTGGAAAGTTCAACATCTCAGAATCTCTGTGTTTTTTTAGCAGCAAAAGTTTTTTCTCCACAAGAGCAAGTTTTTTTTTGCCATCAGAAGTATTAGTCTATCAGCAAAAGTTTTTTTTATATCAGCAGAAGTAATTTTTTTACAGAATTCATTCAATCATCTCTATCGTAGGAATAGTTCTCACTAGAAAGGAGAACTATCTTGACTGGTCCCAGATGATACAACACACCCTCATCTTCAATGAGTTGTGGAAAGGAGGGTGTGTCGGAGAAGGAGACAGTGACCCAGAAAAGCCTACATCAGACAAAGAGCTCGCCATCTGGGAAAACAAGAACAAAAAAGCGTATGCATTAATCACAGCATCTGTAAATAAGGAGGTGAGTCGCCACATTTCATCATATTCAACTGCCTTTGAAGCTTTACAAAAGCTTAAAGAACTCTATGACTCATATTCTGCACTTGAAGTCGTCTAACTTATGATTAAACTCTTCACTCTTGAACTGCAAAATAATGATCCTCTTACTCTTGCATCTGAAATAAAGTCTATAATGCATGATATCAAATCCACTAAGGTTGAGCTGGATATCTCTCTTATTGTTTTTCTCAAGGCACTTTATCCTACATACTCCAATTATCTTGAGTCTTTGCAAGCAAATGGAAATCTCAAAGATATAACCTTTGACTCTCTTGTGAAAAAAGTTTGCTGAAAGAGAAAAAGCCTTTGGAAAGAAGACAGTCCCTGAATCTTCTGAAGAGACTGTATGCATGGCTAATAAAGAAAAATATCCTGCTCAAGATTCTACAAGAGGAAGAGGTGGACGAAGAGGAAGAGGAAGATACTTCGGAGGCAGGGGGGGCAGACATCCTCAAGGAAAAAGGCAGATTTACATTGTATTCGCTGCAAAAGAAATGGATCACATGATGCCTCTACATGCAAGCTACCATGGGACAAAATTGAGCAGAGAAGAAACCAACAGAAAGGTAAAACTGATGATACAGACAAAGGTAAAGCAACTGAATCCGCTCACTATATTGAGGCACAATGTAACATTGGAGTAAATGAAGATTTGTTTAACACTTCACTTGCTTCCTGGAAAAATGATTGACTGCTTGATTTAGGAGCAACCTGTCACATGACTCATAGAAAAGCTTTTTTTGAAGATTTCACTAACAATTTTGTTGGAGTAGTATACTTTGCAGATCAGTCAAAAATCAAGCCATCAGGGCTTGGCACAATCAAGCTTAAACTGCCTGGTCTCTCAGACTTTCTTCTTGATCATGTTCTATATCTCCCACAGCTCAAGAGAAACTTGTTGTCCTTGGTCCACATCCGCCAGCAAGGTCACTCCATTCACATGTTTGATGGCAAGCTTGAGGTAAGAAAAGCATCTGATCACTCACTTGTCATGAGGGGAATAGAAGAAGAAAGGCTTTTCAAACTGCAAGGAACATCTGCTCATGCACAACATTTCTCATATATTTCTCATCACGAAGAAGGTACACTTCCATCAAGTTTATTATGGCATGCTAGATTTGGACATTTAAACTATGACAGTCTCCGCTTATTGAAGAAAAATGGTGTTGCTGGTTTGCC
>APFE031523600.1:46075-66571 GCA_000404065.3 Pinus taeda | reverse complement strand
CAGTTGTTTGTTTCGCTGCTCCAAATATTTGATTACCCATTTTGCCATCAGTAATTGTGTCTGCAACGAATGAATCTCGGCGCTTTGCTCTTGGATAATATCCTTGAGCTCTGTGCTAGGAGAATGAGCGTCGAGATCAATAACCGGAGCACCAGACACTCTCTCCTGAATCATGGGCTGCTTTCCCCTCTCTGCTACCTGTGCTGCTGTCGGCAACGAGGCCCCTTCCACCTGATGTGGAGATAACACTCACTGCTCTGATGATGACGATGAGACCGCTTCCACATGCTGTGGAGAAAATACTCGTCGAGCTGCGGCAAACAAGGTTCTATTACCTCTCCGATATGTACACTGTAGTGGGGAAACAACATGTGTTAGCACCATAATCTCTGCCTGGCGTGATGGACCTCCCTCCTCATGAATGATATGTGACTCTGGCTGGCCTCTCCCTGGCTCTGGCTGTGACCGTGATGGCGCTGTAAAGACCTCATGAGAAATGAAGTCTGTCCATGAAATACCCTGCTGCCTCTGCCTGCAAAATTCTGAGAAGTATGTTGGTCGATTTAGCAGTTTGGGAGGGCGATTTAGAGTGATTTGGAAAGTTTCTGGCAAACCTAGCTCGAGTGGTCGCACCCCAAACTCGACTGGTCGTACCTCTCTGAGTGGTCGCACCAGTTCAAAAATTGCACTGTGGGAGCAGGTCTGACTAGTCGCACCTACCCAACTGGTCGCACCCCAGCTTCGAGTGGTCACACCCCTTTTACAGGAGGCTTTTGGAGGCCTTCCCGGTGTTAGAATCGGACACAGGATAGCTCGTTGGAAAGATATTTCAGTCTACTTTCCAACCCAAGTGGAACTTTACAATTTGGAGTTGATTTGACCTATAAAAATTCAAATCTCCCAAGACTCGTCAAAAAGTTCCAAATGAGGCTGCCTGAAAGAAGAGTGCTGTTGCAGTCAACTTTTGAATGCCTTCTGCAACCCCAAATTTAGCTCATGATAGCTCATTCCAAAGATCCCTTTGTCTAGTTATCATTTTACCCATCAATCAAATGATTTGGAAAACCAAGCTAGGAGTAAACTTTATTTTCCCAAGGTCACTTCAGAGGTTTCTTTGATTCTCCTGAGGCAACGGTATTATTGACATTTCTCTCAAACCATGACACCTGTGTAAACAGTGAAGGAGGCTTTTATTCTATGGCATGTTGTGGAAAAAAACCTCTCTCAGTTTCCCAAAATTCATCTTTGACTGATCTGAAACAGCATTTGAGTGAAACTTGCCCCAATGTGTGAAACAAGGAATTTTGTCGAAATGAAGCGAAATGGGGATAAGGGGCTTCTAAATTCTTGGGGAAATTTTGGGAAGTAGGGAGGGATGTTAGGAAGCAGGGGAAAGTGAAATCTCAGAGATCGAGTGAGGGGAAGGGGTCCAAAAGGGCAAAACACGGGCCTAGCCTAGAAAATTGCCAAGTTGTGGCAAGAAACTAGGGTTTGTGCAAAAATGAGGAATTTGGGGGATCTCAGTGATGGGAAGTGTTTAATAAGGTACATGAAGGATAGGGAAGGTGTATGAACATCTGGATACAAGTTTTGCCGATGATTTGACCGTCCAAGAGAAATTGCCTTGAAAACCCTAGGAGAGGGAAATGACCTTACCTAGGCGCAACTGGAGCATGAACAAGGTGTAAAATTACTCATTAGACACTGAGATGATAATCAAAACCATATGAATGATGATAGACTCAGCTGAATAGTGACATAGATTGGCATTTGGGCAACTTTGACAAGAGTGAGAGCAAACCCTAGACCTAATGCCTAGTGACCAAATTTTGCTTGAAGACGCACTGAAATGACAAAATTTGACCTTGACACTTCAAAATCACTTTGTAAGAGCATATTTGATCACTGGAGGAAGGCTGGAAAGACTGACACTAACACATCCAAAACCACATTATCCTTACCAAGAAACCTTGCTTTCATGCCTTATCCATGCTTATCCTAGCATGCCACAAACCACATTGCTTTCATTTTGCTGATGTATCCCTTGGTATAATCCGTCCATAACATAAGCATAGGCATAATACAAGCATACAATATACATTCATATTCACATGATATTGACCTCATATATTTTTCATGACTACTCTTCCCACTTGATTCCTCATAGCAAGGAACTTCTTCATGCCATTTTCTTGCATAGGTAATCATTCTGCCAAAATAATGATTCTTGATGATCTATTAGATAATGACATAGATACACGGATACATACATACATACATATATGTAAACATTAGCATAAACAATCATGATCTTGTCAGACAACGATATTCATACATACATATATATATACACATAAATGTTAGCGTTAATAATCATGATCCATGATGACCCTGTCAAACATGACATACATACACACCTACATGTATACATATATAAACATCAACATAATCACGATCATAACATAATTACCAGATATCAAGGTCAAGGTTTAAGAGAACTTCCTTTATTCATGCAACTCATGCGCAACATTAACAATAGTTGTTCCCAACATAGCCAAGGCATCTGACGCCTTAGATCCATTTACTTTACCTTTTTAGTTACCTTTCTCATGATTTTACTGTGACCGTCCATTTACCACAATGGAGCCAGTTAGTCCAACCGACTGTCATCGTCTTACCTTCCACTGTGCTTACTCATGCACCAAGTTTCATCTGTGTCTTACATTACATGTTGCGTACCACACAAATCTCCTAGAGCTCCATTAACTTTCCTCTTTCCCAAACAATTCCCAAGACTCAAAACAATAAAAGGCAAGAATGGAAACAACAACAAGAAGACCATGAAAACCAAAAGAAATATGACACCACAACAAAGTGGCATAGCTATGCACCATGCACAATCAAAATAGAAAATAAAGTGCAACAATTGCAAAAGACCAAAAGCACAAGACTAACAAAAAACACCATGACTCAATCCCCATGGTTCCCAAGGAAAGCTCGACCCGAGCCTTCTTCAATATTTCATGGCAACCTCTCTTGCCATGCAACTCCCTGCATCATGCGGCCATTAACACATAGTTGTTAGTGCATAAATAAACATAACAATATATCAGTTACCTCATCTTGTTGTTCCAAGAACGTTGCTTGCAACTGAAGCACGTCCATGCAATCTCTCAAGGGACTCCAATCCTTTGACAGATCCACCTGCAAATATGTGTTCATGAATATAGCATGTATCCACAAAATGTTTGACAAGATTAAGGTTAAGAAGACTTCCTATAGGCAAATCACTCATTCGTTTGGAATTAGGGTTTCCAAACATAGCTAAAGGAATTCTTGCCCAATTCCATTTGACATTTTCCTTGCTGCAATTGAGTGTTACTATGCACCATCACATCACCCGATTGTTAGTGATATAAACACATCAACTATTACCTTGTCAGGCTAATACCAGCATGCTTCCTGCAACTACTCACACATGTCAACCACATGTTCCAAATATCAAGACAATCATATCTATCAATTTGATATCAACATTTAGCAAGACTAACAATCATGTCATAATCCATAGTCAACTCATAGTCATTAGACATAATTATACAACTCTCACCTACTTACATGCAAGTACATATCAACTGTCTCAACACATGTATTAATACAATAATATTAAAACAAGATAATTTCTTCATGCAACCCTATAGACTCATACCCATATCATGAAATTAATTAAACATTCAAGCAAGCTATGAACACACCATGTCAGATAAATCAACTAGATGACATAATAGGCACAAAACAATCAAACACCAAATAGATGACATAATCAACAATGAAGCACCCATTATATTACATATGCAAACTCATACCTTAGGGTATTTTAGGGGAGGCTAACTTTTCTGCACAATCAATCTAGGTTAGCACAATACAAATTCAAAACATATCCACTCAAACATAAATCATGATATCCATAACAGTAACCAACATACATATTCACATCATAAGCTCATAAGCATTTGTCGTTCATGCATAACAATCACATATATACGATTAGTCTAAATTAGTATGACACCATATCACAAATATGTCAGCTCATACTTGAATATTGCAACCATAACCATCTGCATAGGTCAAACTAGGTTAACACAATACATATAACATCAAGATCTTCAATGCAATGAACATAACCATCACACATATGACCAATCCAAATTGCAACATCAAGATCTCAATGAAATAACCCTAATCATCAAGTTAATAGCATATAAAAATAAAAGATATATATCATGCTCATCAACAACATATAACCTAATCATCAAGTCATCTAGCATAAAACAATAATAGTAATGCATAAAACCACATGTTACCATCATTCTTGACTATCCAACTCATGTGCATATGGCTATGCTAATCAACTATCATATATCATGTATGTAACCATAACATCAAAAGACATGTACATAAACCCAAAGTATATAACCCTAATTCATAAAAAAAATCCTTCACCTACATACCTACATGCCCAACATACAAACCTATATGACGACATGCTCTTGCCTCGAGGTCCAATGTTGCAACTTCACTTTGACGATCTGCATCTCCTACTCTATCTCAGCCAACAAATTAGCATCATAACATACCAATATCACTCTGATGACCTAAATTGCATACCATGACTTCACAAGGCCTATTTGACCTACGATTCATGCATAACCATAACCAAGACCATACATTCATAATAGTTGCATATAGACATATAACATATGAGTACCAAACCATATACACTTCATTCTAGCTAGAGTCCAGTCATCAATGGATGACCATATCAACTACACAAACCATGACCTTATGCATGACAACAACAACCACATCACGCCATTGTACACATGTCCCCATGCAACCATCTACATGCATAAGTAATGCATAATCAACTACACATACGCATGAATGCACGTAGTCGATCATAAGCGATCAATTCTTGTAACCAGCCTACAAGACTGATACATGTAATAAAACATACAAGAATGCAACCTACCATACTAGGATGTAATCAAGTGACATATAACAGCATGTAAGCATACTATAATAATATGTAACTGACCATATACTCATGACGATGCATTCCACCAAAATCAACATCAAGTTCCTCATGACAACCTCAAGTTTCACATGAAAACATCACTGCAACCCTGGTCGACATCATGCAAATGCAACAAGCACATGGAATGCAAGTGTAAGGGACACACATGCAATTAACATCCATGCATGACCAACAGTAGCTTCCCCTGATACATTCAGCAATACTGAATCTGAGACACACAATCTTATTGTGCTCTTTGCCTTCCGATCCAACTTCTTCCATTCTTAATCGAACACTCCCGTTGGTTTGGTACCCAGATATACCGCGATCCACTGATCTTTATCCACCAACAGATCCTCCATCTTGAGTTTCCACAACTCAAAACTCTGACAATTAAATTTGTCGATCTCTATCTTTCCACTGCTCGCCATATTTTTTCACCACCAGAATCAATCTCGTAGATCTCCCACTGAACAGGGTTTACCACAGGCCCGAGCGAAACCCCTCAGCAACAAAAGCATCCCCTTGAAGCCAAAATAGCTTTGATACCAAATGTAGGTTTTAACCCCATACAGAAATTACCTACATACGAATTCTAAAACACAAAAAATAAACAATGCGAGAGCATAACACATAAAACACATATACACAGAGATTTTCCCCTCGATCCCAAAATCGGGACTACCAGCTTGATTTTTCATTATATTCCTTTCAATGTTATAATACATATCTATACATGCTAAAGCATCCAATACCATGGATTGAAAACAATCACGTCCAATACCATGGACCGAAAACCATCGCGTCCAAAAAACATGTGTGAAAAACATGCACAAAACCATAGGTGGGTCCACACAACCTAAAATAGGGTCCAAAACCAAAATTTTCCGAGGCACTACCTCGAACCCCATAAAGTGGGGATACGGGTACCCCTCAAACCCCCTGTGACCTCCCCCCCTTTAACCCTCGGTTAACTATGTGGGCTAGTCGTGGAAAGAATATAACACAACCCAACACTTTGATCCTTGGTCCCTTAAAACTTTAAGGAAACCTTAAATTAAATCTTGAGCCCCTTAAGGTCATTACCTGAAGTAATTTTTCAAAAAAAATCATAAAAACAATTTAAAAAACTCAAAATTCTAGCTCCTAAAAAGATTCACTACACTAGGGCCAACCCAGATCCAAACCCTACAACTATAGTGGATGACCCAGACATAATTCTAAGGAAGCCAAAAAACCAAGAAACTCAGGCAAGCAGTAGCCAGCCAAACAGAGCCAATTCACTCCCTGAGGAGTTTTCCACTTTAGAAGAAGTCCCTTTTGATTTTCCATTTGACCTCTCACTATTTAGAACCAAATCTCAGAATGATATCCATGAAACAATTTTAGACCCTGAGTTTACTCAACTCATTGAATCAAAAAGGGTTATTCATCCAGATTTAGATAAATTTGTCTTAGATGATTTTGAGAAGTTAGAAGCCTTGACCTCTACATTGATTAGTAATATAGATAGTGCTTATCTTCAATAATCTATAGAGCTATCTACCCTTACTACTGCTGCCTCTCAAATTTCTTCACTGTCTTCACTCACTGTAAATCCACCTTCCTTTACCACAACTTCATCAATTGTATCTACCGCAATTCAATCACCTAAAACACTTATTAATCACTTATCTTCATCATCATCTAGTTCATCTCCATCAGTTTCAAGCCCTTCTTCAACCACCACAACTTTACCCCCAAGTCAAACCAAAATCAAAGCAATGGAAAATAGGTATGCTCCTCTTGTTTTACCTGCCCAATTCCCATGCCTGTAGATTATCAGAGTAAGATTTTCATGTTTGATGCTACTAGTCATTACACTGCCCAACGGCATGTAAACAAGATGTCTAACTTTTTTGAATTACATGAAATAGATGAGGCAGATGTCCAAATGGGACTGTTTGACCAAAATTTAACTAGTGATGTCAAGAAAAGGTTCAAAACCTTTCCTGCCAACCATATTGCAGACTTAGCAAATTTTCAAAGGTTATTCGTTGATAGGTGTGAAAGAAAAAAGAACCAATTGCAAATACTTTCTGAATATGACAATATTAGGAGAGCTCCCAACGAGTCAGTTCAAGACTATTGCACTAGTTTTAATAATATCTATAATGCAATTCCAGCCAACATTAAGCCTCCTCCTGACCTAGCATTAATTAAGTTCTCTGATGGTTTTGATGTTTATATGTCATACTAGCTAAGGGAGAGAAACTTTGAAACACTTGAACAAATGCAGAGTAATGTTGTCATTGTATTGGCCAACATGTTAGCTAAGAAAGCATGAATGAGGAATGAAAAGAAAGTTGTATGTAAAGAAGAAGCTTCAGCTTTAGATGGAAAAGTATATGTTTTAGCTAAAAGTTTAGAAAGAATCATGGATAGGTTAGATATCATGGATCGGAAAAATCAATGGGAGAATCAACAACAACAACCCCCAATAAGAAACCCAAATTTTAGGAAGAACCATAATACTGCAAAAAATGCTACATCAGACCAACAAATTAGGCCCCCTTCCAAGAAAACTATGTTGAGGACTCACAAAACCAAGAAGAAGAGGATGATACCCATATTAACTTACTGGAAACCAAAGAGGAAGACATTTTTTTTCTTACTCAAGAAGAACAGGAGTTATATATGCTTCAGCAGTTACAGTTAGAATCTGGTGAATATTTTGATTTTAAGCAGGGATATGAGTCAGCTATATATGAGGTACATAAAAAATATAGCTTGAGAAGTAAGAAGAATAACGAGACTCCCATTAAAAGATCCATCCTTACCCTGACTAAGATAATAAAAGAAGCTCCAATTAAAAAAGTATTGCAAATTCTCCCTAAGGGAACACCTGAAAGTTCAACCCCTAGGATTGTAGACATAACCTCCACTGAAACCCAAACAGAGCCAATTACTGAAAACAAACAAGATAAAAGGAATCAAGGCAAAACAATAGAAACACATACTGAAATTCCTACCACTAAGAAACAAGATAAAGAAACTCAAACTGCACACATTAAGGAAGATTTAAATCAAACAAACAAACCTTAGCTCCCTTTCAATATTAAAAATGAAATAGCTAAATTAAAGATATCAGTTCCTTTGACCAAACTAGTAAAGAATGAAACTTATAGGTCACACATAACTGAGACTTTGAACATAGGAGAGGGAGAGGATTATGTTAATTTGTATGATGACCACCCTAAATTGTTGTTTGGCCCTGAGGCCAATGGAATTCATCAGCAAGGCGGAGTTCCTCCTTTTTACATCAGCCTAAAAATTCATGATAAAAAAACTCATAACGCTATGTTGGACTCGGGAGCATCCCACAATCTCATGCCAAAGGTAATAATGGAAAGACTCAACCTAGACATTACCAGGCCTTATAAGGATTTATTTTCTTTTGACTCTAGCCAGGTTAAATGCCTTGGTTTAATCAAAGACTTATGTGTGACTCTTGTCCAGTGCCCTGCAAAGAGCATTCTGATGGACATTGTAGTTGTAGACATCCCGCCAAAATATGGAATGCTACTATCTCACTCATGGGGAGCAAAACTGCAGGGATCTTTGCAATTGGATATGTCTTATGCCACCATATCTATTTTTTGCCAACTAAGAAAATTATATAGGGAGATCTTGATGAAGTACATGGTCAGTAGTGAGGAAAAGCCCCAAAACTTTCCCATATACTCCATGCATTCAAATATGGACTCTTTCATATTATACAATGCAGAAACTGATAAAAAGGAAATTACGTCCAAAGACCTTAAGTACGGGACAGATGACAGTGAGAACATATTCCATGAATCACTTTGGCATTTAGAATTTGATGGCTTTGTAAATAGGTTAAGGGGTGGTGCAGGAGTGTGGATACATAATATGGAAAATAACCATGCTGAGGGACATGTTTTCATATTGAACTTCAAATGTACCAATAACATGGCCAAATATGAAGCCCTGATTCTAGGGCTATAATTGGTTAGGAAATTGGGAGCCAAAAGAGTTTCTGTCATGGGAGACTCAAAACTAATTGTGAAATAGATCAGTGGTGAATATTTTTTCAACAACGCCAGGCTTGGTAGACATAGGGATACTATTTTAGAATTGGTCAAGGACCTCCTGGAATCAAACTTTGATGCCATTCCCAGAAAACAAAACATGCAGGCCCACAGTTTGGCAACCTTTACTAGTACTTGTAAATTTCCATTCCAACCAAACCACCAATACACGGTAGAAGTCAAACATAGACCTGTTATACCAAGCAACCTTAACTATTGGCAGATTTTCTCCCAAGACTCTCAGATCTATGATTTCATGAACAATGAAGGAGAATTTCATAATTGCAAGATAGATACTGACTGTACAATAGTTAATAATATAGAAAGTAGCTTAGATGTAAATATTTTTTATGTACATGAACCAACTAAATTTATTAAAATAGAAATAGATAGTTTATAGAATGTAGAGATAGATGAAATAATGGATGATGATCCAAAGATTCTTAATTTGAAAATTAATTTTTTTCCTAAAGGATTAGTACCTTTAGAGGATTTGTTGGACTCTAATGATGTAGCTAGGAAACCTAATATGGAACCTCTAAGAGCTGACATAGAAGAGGTTAATATAGGAACTGAGGATAAACAAAAACTCATCAAGATATCTAAAGCCTTACCCCGAGAGGAAAAGGTCAAATATATAAATATGTTTAAAGAGTTCCATGATGTATTTGCCTAGAGTTATGAAGACTTAAAATCTTATGACACCAGCATAATCCAACACAAAATACCTCTAAAAGAAGATCATAAACCTTTCAACTAGAAACTAAGAAGGATAAACCCAATTCTTATGCCATCCATAGAAAAAGAGGTTAAAATAATGTTTGATGCCCAAGTAATAGCACCCATTAGATAATCATACTGGATTTCAAACTTCGTTACAACTAGGAAAAAGACAGGTGAAATTAGACTTTGTGTAGATTTTAGAAACTTGAACAAGGTCTCTTTAAAAGAAAACTACCCCTTACCAAAAATGGACCATATATTGCAAAGGGTAGTGGGATCATCTAGGATTTCACTTTTAGATGGATTCTCTGGCTATAACCAGATTTTAGTCCAACCTAAGGACCAAGCCAAAACTGTGTTTACTACTCCTTGGGTACCTTCATGTATTTGAAGATTCCCTTTGGATTAATGAATGCAGGTGCCACATTCCAAAGAGCTATGGATATAGCTATTTCCAAGGAAATCCATGATTTCCTAGTAGTATACCAGGATGACATCATAGTCTTCTCTAAATTAGACAATGAACACTTAGACCACCTCAGAAGAGTATTTATAAAATGTGGGAAATTTGGGATTTCTTTAAATCCTAAAAAGACACTTTTTGGTCTTGAAGAGGGAAAGTTGTTAGCACACATCATTTCTAAAGATGGGATTAGGATAGACCCTACTTGAATAGAAGCCATTTTGACCATTTCCCATCCCCGAAACATAAAATAGCTACGATCATTTCTAGGTAAGATTAATTTTCTTAGGAGATTCATCTCAAATCTAGCAGAATTAATTGAGTTAAATAATATGCTAAGAAATGACTCATCAATCAAATGGACATTGGAGGCCAAATAATCCTTTGAAGCTATCAAGGAAGCTTTAACCAAGACTCCAGTCCTAATTAGTCCTGACTTTAACAAAGATTTTATCATTTTTTTCTTTTGCTTCAGAACACATCATTGAAGCAGTCTTGTTGCAAAAGAACAATCAAGGATATGAACAACCAATAGCATTATTTATTAAATCCTTAAGAGATGCCACACTAAAATACAATATCATGGAAAAACAGGGATTAGCTTTGGTTAAGGCTATAAAATATTTCAGAGTATACATTCTGTACCCTCACATTATTGCTTATGTTCCAAACTCTGTAGTTAAGGACATTTTGACTCAAAATGGGCTTGAAGGAAAAAGAGGCAAATGGATTGCCACAATATTGGAATATGACATAGAGATAAAACCCACCAAGCTCATCAAAGGCCAAGCTTTATCCAAACTCATGGCTTAATCGATCTATCAGGCCCTTGATATTAACTTCATTATTGCCCTTGATGATCAGTAGGAGATGGCAAATCCACATATCAGTGAACCTTTTACTAATTCACCATGGTATGCAGATATTACATTTGTATTACTAAATTTACAAGCTCCTCCTAGACTAACAAGAACTAAAGCTAGATTCTTAAAAATGAAATCATAAAGATATTTTTTTATAGATAATGCATTGTTTTAGAAGGAAAATAGTGGTATTCTCTTAACATGTTTACTAAAAGATGAAGTTGACAAGATTTTACAAGAGTTTCATGCAAGGACACTATGGAGGACACTTGTATTGGAAGAGTACTGCTGACAAGATTCTGAGGGCTGGTTTTTATTGGCCTACTTTGTTTTCATTTGTTAAAAAACATGTGACCACTTGTCATAAATGCCAGATTTTTGAGGGAAAAAGGAAACTTTTACCCTTGCATCTTAAACCAATTTCTACTAAGATGCCATCTCAACAATGGGGGTTAGACTTCATTGGAGAAATACACCCCCCATCCTCAGCTCAACATAAGTGGATTCTAACAACCAAATACTATTTTACCAAATGGATAGAGGCCATACCTTCTAGGCAAACCACAAACACTATCATAATCACCTTCCTAGAGAGTAATATCCTTTCAATATTTGGATGTCCCCAGAAGCTCATTACTGATAATGCAGCAACATTTAAGTCCAAAAGAATGATTAATTTTTTGTAACAAGTACCATATCACCCTTGGCCATTCCATAGCATATTACCCTCAAGGTAATGGACTATCAGAGTCATCCAACAAAAGCCTAGTCAATATTATTAAAAAGTTACAGGAGGATAACAAAAAGACATGGCACAAGAAGTTAGTCAATGCCTTATGGGCAGATAGACTAACTACTAAGAATTCCATTAGAACATCACCCTATTAGCTGATTTATGGGATGGATGCAGTTTTCCCATCATCCCTGGGAATGTCAGTCATGAAAATCCTTCAGGAATTACAGGTGGAACCATATGATATTAAAAGAAGAATAAACCAAACTATACACCTACAGCAGACCAGGGAAGAAGTATATGTAAAATCACAGGTAATCCAGGAAAAAATCAAGAAAGTCTTTGAGAAAAAGACTAAAGCAGATGATTTTCACATAGGAGACAAAGTCCTTAAGTGGGATTCAAGGAGAGAAGATAAAGGCAAGCATGGAAAATTTGATTTTCTGTGGCAGGGGCCTTATGTCATTTTTGGCTACAGAGGCAACAATGCATTTTTCTTGAGAAACATAGATGGATTAGATCTACCAAGAGCACCTGTTAATGGTAGGATGTTGAAGCACTGCTTTTCCACTGACTTACAGTAGTTCACTTTATTTTCCATCATTGTACATAACATTGTAGAGTGTAGATTGGATTGGATGGTAATCCTTTGAAGTTGATGCCTGGAGAGAAGGCCCTAAGATTTGAAAGATTTACTGTCATAAGTATCAATAATGTAGATTCATGGAAGGACACTTTGCAAGGTAACTTCAACCACAATTCAAAGGCTACTGATCTTTAGAGTTCTTGACATTTCACTAGGAAATGCCTTCCCCATGTGGAGCCACTATTAGAGTCCTATAGTGATAGGATTCATAATTTTGAATTGGCTAAGGTTAAGCCTTGTAATATTGTACATACATTTGCTTTCTTCAAATGTTTTCAATATTAAAAATTTTAAAAATGTAAAGAGGGTATGTCCTAAAAGAAATATCAAAGGACAAAAAGAATAAGAAAAGATCAAAAAATGAAAATATATGAACCCCAAAAACAAAAACAGATCATGAAAGTGTGCAACTCTAAATTCCCTACTATTTTACTTCTTTAATGTCTTAAATAATGGTTGTGTGCAGCTTGTCCTACATGCCACAACCCGTGGTAGTCAAACTGCTTAATCTTGACTATTTCATGCTTTGAATTTTATGTTTATAGTTAGAGAATAAAATATGACCAAATAGTTTAATCTTGGCAGACCATTAGATAGGTAGAGAAAAAAAAAGGAGTTCATCAGTTTAATCTGAGCCCTTGGATAATATAAGGTTAGAATTAGATAGTTTACTTTTTAAAAAAAAAATGAATGATAAGGGTTTTCTAGCCTAAATGCACCCAAATAAATGAAGAAAAATTGTTAGGGTAAGTAATGGTAAGTAGAAGAAAGGTTACTGAAGTATAAAGTTGATTGGATAAAAGCACATTTATCATGCTTAATCATATCTTTCAATGTGCATGAGCAGTTGCAAAGTAAAAACAATGGTTTACAACTTGATTTAATTAACTCCCCTTCATTCATTTCATCCCTTTATTTAATAATTTCCCCATCCACACGTAAATTATAGTAGTAAAAATCCTTCAAGTCATAAAGGCTCAGAGCATTTCTCTGACTTTTGGTGGGACTTGACCCTTGGCTTAATGACTTATGGACATCAAGTGTTAGAATTCCCTTCATAAAATTCATTTGCCTTCATTACCCTAATAAAACCCCTTTTCCTAAGGTTAAACTCAATTTGTCTATGAAAAGTAAACAACTCCATGTTAAATTCCATTTCATTCAAATTACCCACAAAATGTTTTATTCTAAGTGTATGTGAATAAAATGCACAAATATTACATTATACTTAGGGTATGTTCACTCTGCTCATTTCATTTCATATTAATTTTTAACATAATACTATATCTCCCGATATACTTTTTCCCGTATATAATACCCCAACCCTTAGTTTATCTATAAACGATACTTTTACCCCATATTCTCGACAAAACCCACTTAATTCACCACTTCGCAGTAAAGCTAAAATAATCCCATCATTAAGCCCCGATCGATCATTTAAATCCATGCTTAACTCGTAATTAACTCCAAACTGCCAAGGATTAAAGCCTTGCCCGCGCTCCCCCCCGGAACCGATGCACACTTCATCCGCGCACATCTATCACCCGACTGAACATTTCATACGAAACACCTCCTCTAATTCTTTTTTTCTTCTTTCTTGGGTGAATATTTCCTTTGGTTTATTAGATTGTTCAAGGTTATTTATAAAAAAACATGCACGAGGCTCACCTAGTTAAATATTTGCTTTTGGATTTATATCTATTATGAGCCATGTGTATCTCCGAGTCTGGTTCATCTGGGGGAAAATCATGTAATTGAAACAACTGGCATGTTTTCGATTATGTATATCCATAACTCTTTATTAGTTGAGCTATCAGTGTGTACTATACCTAAGAATTCAACCAGTGATGCTTGACATATTTTCCTCTTAGATACACATGTGATTTTTTTGTATAAGCAAAAAAACAACTGGAACCCATTATGTAGATTAGTTTAAATTGTTGTATGCAAAGATCTTATAGGTTTGGCTCTGGGATAAATTTCTTCTATTCATGTGTTGGGCTTTAAAGATGAGGAGTAATACACATCCTGGCCAGAAAAATCCTAGGAAGTTGAGGGGACAAAATGTAAGGATCACTGAACCAAGGTAAAATAGTTTCTAAGATTTTGTTGTACATCAATTATTCCAGTGACGTTGCTATATCTTACTTTTTACTTCTAATAAATTCATGTGTTATCTAAGGAAGACCTAGGAGAAACCATCCTAAGAGATAAAAAGGCTTGGAAAAGTGAATTTATGACCATGACTTGAGGCTCAAGGTGGAATTGCATCACTTGGAAGAGAGCTAGTGATGTGTTACAGTGATATGAAGAGGCTTAGTGTTGTGCTAAAAGGAGGAAAGGAGGCTAGAAGATGGACTCGGGAGAGGGAGAAGGTCACTATAGTGGTCCACTTAGGGCTATCTAAGTGATATAGTATTGACAAAAGGGATAGTGATGGATTATGGAGGCTCAAAAGGAAGAAATATGACTTGAAAATCAAGTTTGAGGGTTGATCTTGAGAGTATAATGTTGCATAAAGGGGTAATAGATTGTTTGAAATATGAAAAGAGTCTTAAGAGAGTGCTACATGGGTCAAGGAAGGAAGGAAATTCAAGTTATGAAGCTAAGAACCAAATTCTAGTGTTGCATAGAGGCTGAAGGAGCACTATAGTTCTAGATAGAGGGATAAGAGGGAGCTACACAAGCCTAGAAAGAGTCAAAATTGAAAACAAACTCAAGTCAAAAATCTCTTCTAAGACTTCGCCTAGTTGGCTAATGTATGAAAGGTCATTTATACTTCTAGACTTATCAACAAAGTCGAATTAGGCTCATAAGTCTTCCTCCATGATCTCAAGTTAGGAGCGTTGATCATGGCTCATGAGAGAGAGACAAGCCTGACAAGATTATCTCTACTGCGATGTGAAGAAGTGGACCCCTTAATTCCCTTTTGGCACAAGGAAGTGAGAGGAGTTGAGGAGGGTTATTTTTGAAACTACAATAGAGACCTAGTCTTAGGATTATAAAATCTTGTCTTATACATTATATTCTTTGTAAAATTAGGTTTCCCCCTCGAAGTGGACTATAATTATTGGATTCTTATCATTTTTAAAGTGTGTGATTCATAACATTTTGTATCAAACCATATGAACCTAGGGTTTTGTTACTTCAAAACTCCAACTTGGAATTTTACTAAACATTTTGTTGGGAAAGTTTAAAGCATGAAATTTTGACCATATTAGGAAAAATATTAGGGTACATCTAGTCACCACTTTATATTAATGTTCACTGTAATTTCATAGGTATATCTTACAAAATTTAGGTTTTGTGAATGGTCCTAAAATCAGTTTCAAACGAGTGATCTTGGAATGTTTGCTCTATTGTTTTTCAATGAAACTTTAGACTATGAATTTTAAATATATTCAAGAAACATACCAAAGTAACTGAGGTAGAAATTTTAAATCATATTAGGAAAAGTGGATACATGGAATGTATTACAAGTTTACTCTTAGGAAGGGATAAAAACTTAGCAAGTTTTGTGAAAGTTACCATAACTTTCACTTGGCACATCAAATATCGGTCAGGCTAGCAAAGCTACAGAGAATACATATTATAGTACTTGCAGCAAAAGAAAAAAAAAATCAGATTTAGAAGGGCTCAAATCTTAGATATATATCAAGACAAATGTTAGTCATTCAAATAGTCTCCAAATTAAGTTTTAAAGGTATGTAAATTACAAGTGACTTGACTTTTGATTGGAAGATTTATTTTTGGCGATTAATTTTTTTTGATAAAGGGGGGAAATGGGAGCATTATTATTTTTCCCACGTGACTCCAAAGGGTGCTTCAAAATATATTACACTAATTAAACCCCTAGAGAGCTCTAATATGACTCAAAAACAAAGAGAAGAATTTTCTCACTATATTGAAGATGTGGAAAATAAATTGGAAAACAATATGGATGAGATGGAAAATAAGATGGAAAAGAATATGGAAGATTTGAAAAATTCCATGTCCATTGTCCTATTACATACCCAAGAGGAGAAAATTACTAAAGGTGTTGGGTGTGGAGCCTGATTATCTTCTGTATTCAAAGGTATCGCCGCATTGGACCCCAGTTTGTTGCCGCCCATAAAATATTCACTGCAGGGGGGGTCCCGAGGGGGGCTGCGACCTTTGGGAGCCCCCCTGGTGGAGGGATCGGGAGCAGCGCCCTCGAAGCTAAAAATAGATGTAAAATTGCCTTGTAAAATGTTGTAATTTCATAGTCAAATTGGGTCGTTCATTAGGCAAAGATATGGCAATAGAAGTTATGTTTAATTTAGGGTTTTTTGCCCTATAAGGCAACCCCCTCGCTATATATGATGGAATTTTATTGCGTCTATCTATACCTGTATTCTGAATGAGGAAGAGAGAGGAGATTAAGAGTGAAGAGGGAATTATAGTGGATCTACTGTAGGTTGTACCTCTTCAGTTTGTTGGATAATATAAAAAGAAGGACTGGTTGTTTCTTTGTGGACGTAACCCAAACTAGGTGAACTACGTATATCTGTGTCTCTCTTGTTTTATGCATTTTCTGTGTTTATATTTCTGCAATATTTTATGTGTTCCATTGCTCTATAATATATAATTCTCTAACAACTGGTAACAAAGTCGAAGGTATTTTTGGCTGATAAACTCACAGGAGAGAAGGGTTCTTGGTTCGAGTGGGAGTAGTGGCGGAAGATGGTAGGTTTAAGGTCGAAAAATTTAACTTCCAAAACTACCAATTGTGGAAGATGTAGATGGAAGATAATTTGTACCAGAGAGACATGTACAAACCATTGAGCGGAAAGACAAAGAAGCCAACGAGTATGACAAACACAGAATGGGATATTCTCAACAGAAAAGCACTTGTAACAATACGACTGTGCCTAGCGGCATCGATAGAGTTTAATATTTCAAAGGAAAACTGAGGGTTTAATGTCGACATTAGCCAAACTATATGAAAAACCCTCGGCCTCAAATAAGGTATTTCTTATGAAGCGTTTATTTAATATGAATATGTCAGAAGGTGGATCTGTTATTGATCATTTAAATGAGTTTAATACAATTACCAGTCAGTTAAGTTCTATAGGGGTAACTTTTGATGATGAAGTTAAGGCTCTGTTATTTCTGTGCTCATTGCCAGAAAGTTGGAATGGTTTAGTTATGGCCATTAATAACTATGTATCTGGATCTAGTACTTTAAAGTTTGATGATGTTTTCGGTGCAATCCTTAGCAAGGAAATGCAACGGAAAAACTCCGGTGAGACATCAGGTAATGCTTTGACTACAGAGACTAGGGGAAGAAAAATGGAAAGAGCAAAGAGCCCTAGATATTGTAGTAAGTCAAGAAAAGGTAGATCCAAGTCCAGATCGTGGATAGTTTGTTCGAAATGTGGGAAGAAAGGACACCTGAAGAAAGACTTGCAGTCTCGAAAGGGAAAAGAAGGAGGTGCGCAGCAAAAAAATAATCATGAAGCGAATGTAACAGGTGATGTGTTGCAAGATGATTTGATTCTTTCACTACAAAATATTATTGATGCTTGGGTGGTAGATTCAAGGGCCTCATTCCATGCCACACCTGATAGGAAACATTTTTATGAATATGTTCAAGGATATTTTGGACAGGTTCGATTGGGTGATGATAATCCCTGTAAAATCATTGGAATGGGTACAATTTTCATAAAACAGTAAAATGGAAATCAGTGGCTATTGAAAGAGGTAAGGCATGTCCATATTTGAAGAAAATCTGATTTCAATAGGGCAGTTGGGAGATGAAGGTTGCATAACTACTTTCACAGATAAAACATGGAAGGTCACTAAAGGATCCCTAGTAATAGTGAAAGGAGGAAAGGTTGGTACATTGTATTTATGCAATGATATTTCTAATTTTGTTAATGCTTTAACCTCTACAGGAGAAGATACAACATTGTGGCATCATAGGCTCGGGCACATGAGTGAGAAGAGGATGCAGATTCTTCACTCAAGAAATTCGTTGCCAGGTTTGAAGCATGTTGATTTAAAAATCTGTGAGAATCATGTTTATGGAAAATAGAAGAGATTCATATTCCTTAGAGTGGGGAAAGAAAAGAAGAGTGAAAAATTAGAGCTTGTGCATATAGATGTATGGGGACCTGCTCAAGTATCATCTCTTGGTGGCTCTCGTTATTATGTTACTTTTATTGATGATGCAACCAGAAAAAAGTGGATTTATTATATTCGAAATAAATCTGATGTATTTGATACTTTCAAGAAATGGAAAGATTTGGTTCAAAATGAGACAAGAAAAAGGTTGTAGTGTGTCACATCAAACAATGGAGGTGAATATTGCAGCAAAGAGTTTGATAGGTATTGTTCAAAGAATGGAATTCGTAGAGAGAAGACAGTTCCAGAAACACCATAAGAAAATGGTGCGTCATAAAGGATGAACAGGACAATCATGGAGTGTGCAAGGTGAATGAGATTGCATGCAGGATTGCCTTTATCATTTTGGGTAGATGTTGTAGATATTGTTGTTTATCTAATAAACAGAGGGCCTTCAAGTTCCTTGGATGGTGGTATTCCAGAGGAGGCATGGACAGGTAAAAAGGTAAACTGCTATTTTTAAAGATTTTTCATCGTGAAGCCTTTGTCCACATTAATAAAGAATATAGAACAAAGCTTGAGGCAAAATCAAAGAAATGTACCTTTATTGGATATGGTATTAATGATTTTGGTTATCCCTTTTATGATTATGGAAAACACAAAATCATTAGGAGCAAAGATGTCATATTCAATTTAAAGGTTTTGTATAAGGATCAACTACAGGAAAAAGAAAACAGAGAATACACAATGCTTGATGAGATCACAGAAAAAGTGATGGTGCCTGAAAATCATAATGATCAACAGTCAAAACAATAACGACAATAGCAACAAGCATCTCAAACACATGAAAGTGGTGTTAGAAGATCTACCAGGATATGTAGACCATCGGAACGATACTCTCCTTCACTATATTATGTATTTTTGATTAATTCTGGTGAACCAGAATGTTATGAAGAAGCAGTACAGGTAGAAACCAAGAAGAAGTGGGAGAAAGCCATGAAAGAAGAGATGGGCTCCTTAGCACATAACCAGACTTGGGACTTAGTCAGGTTTCCTATAGGTAAAACAACATTGCAGAATAAATGGGTTTACAACTTGAAGGAATAATATGGAGATAGAAAAAGGTATAAAGCTAGACTTGTGGTGAAAGGGTTTGCACATAAAAAGGGTATAGACTTTGATGAGATATTTTCTTCTGTTGTTAAAATGACTTCAATCAGAACTATTTTAATTCTAGTAGCGGCTGAAGGTTTGCATCTTGAGTAGTTAGATGTAAAGACAGCCTTTCTCCATGGGGATTTGGAGGAAGAGATGTATATGCAGCAACCACAAGGATATGAGGTAAAAGGGAAGGAGCAACTAGTGTGCATGTTGAAGAAGAGCTTGTATGGCTTAAAACAGGCTCCAAGGCAGTGGTATATAAAATTTGACAGGTTTATGTCTGAACAAGGTTATACTAGATGTCACTCTAATCATTGTGTTTATCTCAAAAGGAAAAATGATGGCAGCTATATTATACTGTTATTGTATGTAGATGACATGCTTTTTGCAGGTTCTAACATGTAGGAAATAAATGTGCTCAAAAGAAAATTGGCAAACTCATTTGCAATGAAGGATTTGTGTGCTACAAAACAAATCCTTGGTATGAGAATAACTAGAGACAGGAAGAATCGCAGATTAACATTGTCTCAAAGTGAGTACATAGAAAAGATGTTGAAAAGGTTTAATATGTAGAATGCAAAACTAGTTAGTATACCTTTGGCTAGCCATTTCAAATTAAGTAAGGAGGAGTGTCCCAAGACTCAGGAAGAAA